>VWYP01019715.1:93387-148429 GCA_013400435.1 Pycnonotus jocosus
ATTGCACCGCTGCTGTGCCGGGAGCCCGCACAGCCCCCGAGCCCCGTGGAGCCCCCTGAACCCCTCAGAGCCGCGGCCTGAGGCGCTCTGGGTGGGCGGCGGGAGCTGCGCGCCCCCTGGCGGCCGCATCCGGCACCGGCAGAATCACGCGCGAGAGCCGCGGAGCGGAAGGACACGCGACAGGCCGCGAGACCCGGCGCGCGACAAGGCACGAGCATCGGCACGAGACCGGGCACGCGACAAGGCACGCGCACCTGAGCGAGACGTAGCACGCGACAGAGCACGAGACCCGCCGCGAGACCGGCCACGAGATGCGGCCGCGCGACGGGGCTCGTGCACCTGCGCGAGACATGGGCACGTGACGGGGCGCGAGACATGACGCGCGACAGGGCACGTGCACCTGCGCGAGACACGGGCACGCGATAGAGCACGCGCACTTGCGCGAGACAGGGCACGTGACATGACGCGCGACAGNTAGAGCACGCGCACTTGCGCGAGACAGGGCACGTGACACGGCACGAGGCCGCTGCGCGCGACAGGGCGCGAGACTGGCCACGCGACAGGGCACGCGCACTTGCGCGAGAAGGTCACGAGGCCAGGGCTCGTGCACCTGCGCGAGACACGGGCACGTGACGGGGCGCGAGACGACGCGCGACAGGGCACGAGACCTGTGCACGCGTACCTGCGCGGGAGGCCGGCGCGCGACAAGGCACGCGCACTGGCGCGAGACAGGGCACGCGATGGGGCAGGCGCACCTGCGCGAGACCCATGCACGCAACAGCGCGCGGGACGGGCCGCGCGACAGAGAGTGCGGGAGAGCGGCCGGGCGCTGTTGGCACAAGCGCAGTGGCTGCGGTGGCACCGGGCAGCGCCCAACGGTCACAGCGCGGGACAGGGCGCGAGCGGGGCCGGAGCGGCTGAGGCGGGGAAGCCGCAGAAACTCCCAGCGTAAACCAGCCCCGACCGCCGGCTGCGGCACAATGACGGCGCGGGCCAAGGGCAAGCCCCGGCGGGGAGGAGAACGTTCAAGAGCAAACGATCCAGTGATACGCCACACCCCCCCGCCCCCAGAAGCACGGCGGAGCGGAAGGGGAAAACACAGCTGGCCTTAGAGCCGACTCTTAGAGCCGTCCGAGCCCCGAGGGGGGTGAATAGGGGTGGTGAGAAGGGAAGCGAAGCAGGACGGGCTGTGAGGGATAGACAGACAGACAGGTGGAAGATGCTGCGTAGGAACGCATAGAGGCAAACCTGGGATGGCTTCAAGTCCCACCCAGAAAGGGGGAATTAATTTGTTTTGTAAGCTGCGGCTGTAGCCCCAGCGGGATTTGCGCTGTCCGGAGCTTTTGCTGCCGCGCCCAGTCAGAGGCTGGCACCGAACGTGACAATAAGAACGTGACACGCCACAACACCCCACTCCCCTGCCCATCCTTTCCCATTGGGAACCAACAGCCCAGTTCCTCCTCCCGGCTCCCAGACTCGTGATTTTCAAACCGTAGCCTGCTGCTACAAACCTTTAATTTAACAAACTAAAATATTACAAGGTGTTACTATAATCTACTGGGACCTGTTGCTGTAAAGTGATTTTGACAATATCAAAACACAAGGAAAGCTCATGTAGCAAAGTCAAAACTACGTAGTCAAAAATGAACATTTTAATCTGAAGCTTCAACTCTATTTTTAATTTATATCTTATGATAATTGAAATTCAGCTTGGGCTCGTTTCTCATTTTCATTTAAAAGTTACACACATTCCAAAGCCGTCAGGTGCTTGCTTCTGCTCTAGAAACATTCCCACATGTGCCTGTGCTTTCACCTCAGCAAAAATTAGCACCGTTTGCCTTCTTCATTGAAGCCCTCCATGCTGGAGTGTGGGAGGGGGAAGGTTTCAGCGGGTTGGTGTTTCCCCCATACACCCCAAGGTCACACCATACAGGGCCAATGATGCTACAGCTCCTTGTTTTCCATTAAGGACTCCCATGGGGCAGGAGGTGTGGGCCTATCAGTACCATTTTAACATCATAATCATCATATCCCTGAGCAAGTACAGCTTCCCTGCAATTTAATTTACTGTTTAGACAAGCACAAACCTCACAGAACGTCTGCCCTCCAATTATTCTAGAGGTGGTTCAGAGACACCAGCTTCCTAAAAGAGATTCAAGGACAGCAGAATAAAGCAATACAAAAAGTTCTACTGATTTCCAAATCTCAACCACAGGATGTCACTTAACTGAAGAAACAGTGACCTGTTACTAGCCCTACCTGGAGAGAAAGGAACACACCACCCCCACCCCACCCAAAAACAAACAAAAAACACAAAAAAAACCACAACAAAAAACCCCACCAAACTCAAATCTAACTGGCAGTGGGACCCTGCAGATTTACTAACCAAAGTCCCACCAATGTCAGTGTGACAGAGAAAAGGCAGAGCTATCTTGGCATCAAGTGCCCTACAGCATTCCAGAAGTTTTCTGTAAATGAGAAAAGAGGTGTCAACTTCTTACAGCTTAGAGACCTCAGCATTTTTAACAGAGGTGCTGGTTCCTGCAGAGTAGATTCAAGTCGCATTACAAGAGTCTTTCTTCTGTTATTATTTATATTTAGCATCTCCTTCAGAATCATCCTAGGTCTCCAGAAGGCCATGGGTCACCAGTTAAATACTTTCTCAGACACAAGTATGTGCTTTATAGCCTAGAAAACCTAGCACAACCGGGCAGGCAGCCAGAGTCTGTCTGCAGACTTTTTCTGACTGGCATGACTTAACAGCATCTCTTTTATTTATTTATGCAAGGTACTCTTGTGACAGAATGGGGAAGATACACACAGAGATGTTAAGTATCTGTTCAGCTCTTCCCCATCATCTGTATCATGCTGGCACAGCGCCTTGCAGAAAGCACTGGAGCCTATCCATTTGCATCCTTGGCTAGGAGAGGATTGCCAGTCAGGGTAGAACGCACTACCAGTGCATTCCTGTATTCCTCATAGGTGATGCTCATGGGATGGTGTACTGCGACCCTATAAACAAACCCTTGGGATGTCATGCGTGCTACTCATATATATTTGAATTAGTGCATCAGTATTTATGCCTGTGTGCCTGAATATGAAATGCAGACAGGTGTATGTAGGACTTACTGAAGTACCTTCCCCCTGAGCAGAGGTATAAATGGGTCAGTGACTGAAACAATTCAAAGTTCATACATGTCCCTGAGGCTGCTCACTCAGGGACCATGCACAGACTGGATTGCACACTCCTCATTCTCACTGGAGTCCAGTCTGTGCTTGTGCTCACTCCATTGCCCTGCAGAATTCTTCATTTCCTTGCTTCACAGGCACCTATTGAAACTATTTCCAAACTCTCATGTGACAAGGGACTGGGAGAGAAGGAAAGGACAGACAAATCAGGTTGTTCTGTGTTCTTCACAATACAGAACAGCAGCTGGTGGATTTTTTTCCCCCCACCCAGACAGAATAATTGCTGTGATGGAATTAAAGTATGACTTCCTACATATCAAGCAAACAAGTATGAGCTGGGAAGAGAAAACTGCAGAAAGATGAAAGCAGTAGAATGATGTGCAAGATCATGGGAAATCCTTCTTGAACAAATGGAGAGAAAAGCAGCCCAGAGGTTTGTGAACTCTGGAAGAAGCACGTGGCAGGAAGAAACCCAGTTTCCCACTCTGTGCCATAACACCTCATAGGAGGGAGACTAAAGCAATCAAGGAAAAAAAATAAAGCTATTCAGCATGATGTAAAATTATGCTGTGCTCATTTTTCTCTTAAACTTTGTTTTCAGTTTTGTAATTAGCAGTTCACTGTGTGCTCTGCTAGAATCACAGTGTTTCATTTTGCGCACACAGAGTGACTCAGGCAAGCAGCACCTCTGAATAGCAGAGTGCCACAGACAGACTCCTGGATGCTCAGGGGCACCAGGCCATACTGCCCATCTCAGTGATGGTGTCAAGTGTGCAGACAGATAGGTTTTCCTCTGCTGGCTGTTAGCCAACACCCTCTTCTCGTCCAGCCCTTGAGAAGGAATGACACAGCTCCCAGGCTCCTGTCACCACAGATACCTCGCCTGCCATCTAATCTTCAGGAAGCAAACAAAAGCTAACTTTGCCTTCCTCTGGGTAAAAAATGGGGTGTGATGCACATACACACATTAAATACTTTGTTTAAAATCAGATCCTTTGCCACAAGAATATTTTTAATGATGTTTTGTGTCAGATACAACCACCATAGATTGCTTCCTCTGTATCCTGGGAAATATTTGCCCCCAGTTTTCAGGCAAGCAGCCTGTCCCTGTGCTCTTGGTCTGCTCCAAAGCTTCCAGATCGTGATAGAAAGAGGGAAAAAAACCACAAAACCCAACACCTCTAACTCTCCCACGCTGATTTTAGTACACATTATGCTAGCTGGTAGACTAGGCTTTTGTACCAGAGGAGATTACCCAGGATCTGCCGTAGCACAGACAAGGATGTGCATGTGTTCTGCTGCCTATAAATAGGCTCTCCACTTAACAAAAACACAACCCAAACAGCCAGCTGTTAACAACCAGACCACAGAGTCTAGGAAGCAATTGCTGCTTGCTGAATAAATCTGTGCAACCTACTCATGCTTCAATTGGCAAATGTTGTACAGATTAATGTTTGATGAGAGGTGATAATATTAACATGATCTCTGAAGAGGCAGGAGTGAAACATGCTAAGCATGAAAACAATCTTTGAACTGCTGCTCAGCAGGGCTGTGAGTGGGGCTTTCCAGAAGTGAGCATTTTTAAGTCACTGCTTGCCACTGGCAGGTTTGGCAAGAACAGTGAGGACTGGCAAAGAGAGGAAGGCCACCCCCACACCTAGGGGATTGTCTTTGGCTTGAGGCTTACCTCTCTCACACATTTCTTTAGTCATCAGTTGCCCAGCTCTGTACTAGAGATTCAGCAGTACCCTGGAATAGCTACAGGAGTATTCCAAGAATGAACATGCTAAAGACAGGACAAGCCAAACTCTTCTCCTAGCCCTAGATACAGTCACTGCAGGGCAGACCCGGGTCAGGGAACAGGAATGCAGACAAAAATTTGCATTATGCTAAGCTCAGCTGAGCTGACAGTTTTACAGGAACCAGCCCTCAAAGCTATACTGCAGGTACTTTGTTACAAAAGCAGAGCTTGATTGGGTCATAGGAAAGACAGTGCTTCTGGAAAACACTTTCTCCTTGTTGCACACTACTTGCCAGCAGTCCAGAACCTTAGTGCCATTCCAAGTGTCACGTGTTGATCTGGCTAAGGTAGGAAAGAGATTCACAAGGCCAACCTGGTTTGATTTCCCAGTTTAAAAAACCAGCCAAACAAAACACCATACCACCAAAAACCAACCAAACCAACAACAACATCAAAACCAACCCCTTTCCTTCAGTAATATGTCCAAAGCCTGTCTTAAGGCTGGTATTGATGATCATTTGGTCCAAGAGGCTGAGCAAAATGACCCTCACAATTGGGCTGCAGCCCCCTGATACAGAACACTCCTTCTGCCAAGGCTGTGCCATGACAAACTAGTGGCTGACACACATGGACTTCATTTTAGTTGTGTGGCTGAGCTGGAGTTGAAGCTGCTGATTCATCTGGCTTGTATCACCTGTACCAGAAGGTCTGCACCCCTAGCAGGCACATCTGCTTTTAAGTGTTTGAACCAGCAACACAACAGAGTCCACCTCATCACATGAAACAGCAGCTCAGACACTGTTTATCCATGTAATTAAAATACAGCATAACTCTACCATTGATTTTCTTCTTTTTTTAAATTGGGGTGAGTAACAAGAAGAAAAATCTTTATAGCTTAGTTATTTAAGCCCTGAGATATTTGCCATTAAGTATGCCTATATGGACTCCAGATTCAGGCCAGGCTAAGACTGCAACAACTTCACAAGCAAGACTCCACTTTAGGTAAGCAAAGCAGAATTATGCCGAGCATTTGGAGACAGCAACTATTACAGAAACAATCCAAAAAATCATACACATCCAGAATGATCCAATAAAAAACTTAAAAGTCCCTTAAACAATATTCTCTGAATTTAGCCATGGTAAATCCAAATTGTACCCTCTTCCTCTTGCTTTCAGCCAGAGGCTACTGCTCCTGTAATAGGAGTGGAAAAATACTGCTCTTTTATGTAGTCTTCACAGGCAGCTTATGACAAGAATATAAGGCTGTATGCAAGAATATAAGGCTATAAAAATTACAGCAAACCCTGCCAGTTCTTACCTGTCAGAGCTCTTAGAGAAAACTACTAAGGCCACACTTTGAAATTTATTCTAACACTATTATTTTAAAAGCTGTCATAAAGTTTATGAAGGACAGAGTGCTTTAGTCTTTCACCACCCAGCATGGGCACCCTCTAACTAAGGGCAAACTGTGTTGTAAAGGTTTGCATAAAAAGAAAAACCACATTAAAAGCTTGACATTCTTTTCAGAGGAAGCTAAATATAAGTCAATATATCTTAGAAGAAAAGTGTGGGGATAGAGGAGGTGATTGATTGTGGAAGGCCAGAGGGCACTTTTTGCTTCTTTCTGGCTGTGAGGCTCTCACCTGGGAACTGGTTTTGGCATCTGAAGATATTTTTTCCAGAGTGCCTATCAGATAACAGTTCTAGAACAGGCTGATTGTGAAACACCTTGAGAAGTTGACATTGTAACAATAAGCCATATGTTATCCTTTAATGGTCACAATGGGTGTCCCTTGTAAACAACAGGAGAAATTATCATGGATATTTAAAGGTTGAATATTTGCTTAATTTACTCTGAAGAGAAACATTACTAGTACCATTATGTGGTCATATTTTAAACTATGTACAGCACTGAAGATCTATGGTTACAGGTAATACAAACCAAATCACAGTCCCAAATGGTCTGCAATCCATTTGCAATATTCCTCTGCAAGAATGCATGTTCCAGAGCTCAAAACACGACTGAATGACTTTATTAATATTTTTCGTCTTTATAAAGTGAATACAGCTGAAAATCCTTGCTCACAAATGCCCAACAATGATTTCTAATCCCACTATGCGCCACTGTGCATTGTTATAAATTGCTAAAACATTCCCAGCAAGGTTTTTATAAAACTCATAAAAGCTGATTCTTCACAGGTCTTCAAACTGCATTGAAATCCTTAATTTTCAAATGGTTTTCTGTGTACATTTCAGTTTTGAAAAAAACAAAACAGGTAAACAGAGTAAGCTGCAATTATGCTTTGCTTTTGCAATAACTCCAGCACTTCTAATCAGGAAAATGCAGATCTTGGATGCTCTTGCCAAGTTTAAACAGTTTTACATTTTACGTATCTATTCTCTGATAACTGCTGAAATAATGTTCTTTAGTAACTAACTCATCAAATTCCACATTATCACCCTCAACAACAGCATTTCCTTGGGCACACTAACTTCTTTTCTACGATAATGAAGCTAGTCTGGGGAGAAGAAATACACAAACACACACTAGGAAAAGGCATAAAAATCCCAACAAACACATCAGCCACACCATTTTTCTAAAAAAATGAGCAATAGAAATGCAGGAGGCAAGATTTCCCCACGTGTTTGCATTTTGCTTTTTCTGTTTACTGCAGAAACAAATTGTTCTGTTGCGCTCACATGGCTCTTCACCCGTTACACTTGCAAAACCCAAAACCATTTGCAGAGGGAAATCAGCAGAGCAGCTGTCAACAGAAGAGTAAATGTGATGGTCCTGGTGTCATCACTCAAGCAAAACGCTGACTTTGGAACTCCAGCAACCTGACAAGACTGTGTAAGACCACTGCAATCTTTTGTTGTAAGGTTTCACGTTAGGATTTAATGTCCAATTGATCACACACATCAGAAAAGCCTGGGATTGTTGTTGCTGCTGTTACAGTACACATCTCGTGCATACAGAGAGGGGCAGTACCTGGTCAGAATCTGTTCAATTTTCAGGAAGCACGTTTGAGCAGGAGTAAAGATGCAAGTTTCTTGCTGTCTCTTTACACAGGGGACATTCTCCATCCTGACTACCAGCTACTACATCTCAGTGCCCACCCTTCTGGGCACCTGACAGTAACAGCCCAGGCTTTGCATTGTAATGTTTATTTCTAAAGCTGGATTTTCAAGCATTTACAATTAAAGGGCATAGCTTTGTGAGCTCTTCTCTAGTGAAATAATTTTTGTTATTTGGTTTTAGACTGGTCCCGAGCACAATCTTGCTGACTTCTTTCAAAAAAGCGTGAAGCTGTGTGTTTGCTCCTTTGGCGGTACTAGTTTGTCATCAGTCCTCACGTAGTAAATTAGCAAAGTCATCCATGAAGTGAGCTGGGGAAACAGCATCATTCTGTGCTCTCCTGTGCAATGCTGCAGCACACTACTAAAAATAGCTGCTGCCTTTCACTCCAGAGATGGAAGCTTCCTGAGAACAAGGCATTTCTGTACTCAGGGTGCACGCTCGATACGCAGCACACTGATACATCACCACTTGTCCATATGTAAAGTGAATAGATTTGCAATATTTCCCCAAACAGAAAGCTGTCCCAGCCACACAGCAAGTATGTTTCTAGTAAACACTCTTCAGCCTCCGCCCCCCAGGCTTGAGCAGTTGCATTTTAACTCATGTTTTTTTAATTTTATTTCCACAACTGCCAAAGCAGTTCCATGTTTCTGCTAATCTTTTTTGAAATATAAGAAAGTGAAAAATGTTTCAGGAGAAATTTTGGAACATCTTCAGATTATTTTTTTAAAAAAACATATTTTGTTTAAGTAGAAGCAAACAACAAGTTTTTGATCTCAGCTCTCACATACAAATCTGGACCATTCCACATTTAGATGGAAAAATGGAATCAATCTTTTTCTGAACAGAACTGGCTCTAGGCAGGGATAGGCAAAGCATGAAAGCTGCTCACTCAGAAGAGGGCAGAAGCTAGAGGGATGTTCCCTGGGCAAAGGGAAAGGATGCACTGAATCAAGGGATGGAAGAAGCGATCACAAAGGGTTCAAATACGGATACAGGACTATGAAACATTTACAGATAAAAGAGTCTGGGAGTCTGAAGGAATTTGCTGTTGAGCAGAGGAACAAAGCTGTGGCACAGCTTCCTTAGAAGCGCCGCCAATTTTGCATTAAACATCTGCTGAAATGGCATTTAACCACTGTGCCGAAAGGACATCTCTGATATGTGGCTCCCAGTGAGGACAGACTGCATTTGGCAAAGCAGTAAGCCACTCTCTGCCCCATGCTTCTACCAGATCCAGGAGATGAGGAGTCCTGGCTCCACCTCACTGCACAGCCAGCCTCCCAGCAGTACAGAAATGCCACCAGGAACAAGTAGCTCCTTACCTCATCACTTCTGCCTGCCAAGAAAGCCTGAGAGCCCAGTGCTTTGCCTGTTCAAATTCAGGAAAAAGGTGTTTGAAGAGCTTTGCTCAGCACAGCCTGCATTCTGTGAACAGTGGCAGAGCTCTAATTAACTGCACAGGCTTCATCTCAGCAAAATGTTTTAAAAGAAATTTTAAAAGTACATGAATACTCCCAGTTAATCCATAAGGCAAAGAGCTGAATCACAGACTCTGACAAGGCAGTCCCTGGAAAGCAGATAGATATGTCATACACTCCATTTCTCATTCCAAGAGCATCTCAATGTGTAGCAGCTCTATATGCTTATAAGCTGAAAGGAGAATGCCAGTTTCCAACACCCATGAGGAAAGTTCAAATCTGGAGTCTAATTAACTTCACAAATCTCCTTCACCCTGAGTGTAGGAAAGTTACAAAGGAAGATTGACTTGACTGCATGCCAAACATGTAGCTTCCAAACAACGGCATTTCCCCTGAGCCCTTCCATAAAGCCCAAACTGCAGTCAGGACAAGCAAGGACATCAGTTCACCCAGGCTTCAGGGCTGTCCACCAACCTGGGTCACTTCAGAGCTAGGTGGTGCTCTCTTGGGACAGCACTTTTCCAGGAGCAGAGCTGTCCTGTCCCACAGAGGAGCTTTAGCATCACTTCACAACAGAGCAAGGCTGATACATAGAATATTCCTGATTCGTTCCAGCAACTAAAAGCACTTGGGATCACAGGCCAATTTCATTCCCTTCAGAATAACTTGCCCCAACCAGAGTCTTACCCTAGTGATAAGAAGAATCTCAAGGTGAAGCTACCTGTACATCCACACCTCCTTCTCCATTAGCACAACATCTCATGTAGCTTGTACCCAGGACTGGAGAAATATTTCCAAGAGATCCTCTTGTTACATATCCTCCCAACTACACATGTAGGCACACCTGCAGGTTGGGCAGAAAAGTGATTGAGAGCAGCCCTGCAGAGAAAGACTTGGGGGTTGTGGCTGATGAAAAGCTCCCATGAGCTCAGTGTGCGCTCACAGCCCAGAAACCCAGTAGGATCCTGGGCTGCATCCAAAGCAGTGTGGCCAGCAGGGAGAGGGAGGCGATTCTGCCCCTCTACTCTGCTCTGGTGAGGACCCCACCTGGAGTGCTGCACCCAGCTGTGGGGTCCCCAAAATAAGAAGGACATGGAACTGCTGGAGCAAGTTCACAAAGTTGATAAGAGGACTGCCCTATGAAGGCTGAGAAAGTTGGGGCTGTTCAGCCTGAGGAAGAGAAGGTTGTGTGGATATCTCATAGAAACCTTCCAGTATTTGAAGTGAGTCTACAGGGAAGCCAAAGAAGGACTCTTTGTCAGGAACTGTAGTGATAGGACAAGGACTAATAGGTACAAATTGAAAGAGGGGGAATTTAGATTAGAGATTAGGAAGAAATTCTTTACTGTGAGGATGACAAGACCCTGGAACAGGTTACCCAGAGAAACTGTGGATGCCCCAACCCTGACAGTGTTTGAGGCCAGGTTGGATAAAGTCTTAGGGAACCTGGTCTAGTGAGAAGTGTTAGGGGTATTTGGACTAAATGATCCTTAAGGTCCCCTTCAAACCTTAACATTCTATGATTCTAAGAGAATTCCCTGTTCTGATGGGGCTTTGGTTTGCCCCTGTGTAGGGGTTTGCACTTCCAGGTTCCTGTATTCCCTTAGGACAGTGTGTTTCAGCTTAGTTCAACAGCTTAAGAGGAAAAGCTGGCGATTTCTACGGTACCTTTGAGAACTTACTCATTGGCTTAAAATCTGATGTCAAACCTGGCATCAAATGTTCCAGGGTAAAATGGTGTGTATATGAAAATGCCTGGGGAAGAGGCCAACTCAGCCCAAACTGATGGAATACTTCTGAACTATTCCCAACCTACCCAATTCATGTGCATTGAATATTTTTGGAGAACAGATGCTACTATGCATTATTTCATATCTGCATGGTATGAAGTCTGCAAGGACTCTTCAGTGGCAGAAACACAAACTTTTGCAGAAAACAGTGACATCCACCAATTCAAATAGGATCTCATTGAGACCAGTAGACATATTCAAGAGACTTAGAGGCAATTTCAGCAAGATGGAAAAGGCCTGGTGTATTGAGACTGAAAGCAAAAGAATCTAAAATAGCCACAAGGAGCTTTCATTGAGATCAACTTAAAAGAGGAGCAGGAATTTTTGGCTGTTGCTTGGGAGGGGGGGAAAGAATACAGAGAGATGCAGATGTACTTCAGATAAGCACCACCCTTCAGCTTTATGAAGTGTTTTTCTAGTTGCATGGGAAAGAAAAAGCTCTTGTATGTCTCAGGCAAGCTGTGTTCTTCAGAGAATTGGATGCAAAGGTGGGACAACACAGAGGTTCTGAACACCATGAAGATCTGTCCTTCAATATTTACAGTAGGATACCTGTGCCCCCCACCTACACAAAAAAAAATTAGTACTTTACCATATTACAATTAAAACCATAAGAAGCCAGTCTGGATCCATATTCAAGAGAGCACTGGGCAAAAGTTGCCTTGAATGTTACAGTAACATTACATCCCCTGCTCTCAACTAAGTAGCACAGTTCCTGATTCTACTAGTAATTAATTAGCAGAATTAACCTTTTTTTGGCTGGACAGGTGAGAAAACAGCAAGTTTTAACAGAAATTCCTGGTTCAAATTTGTCAGACCTTTCTTAAACTATTCCATGTTCATGAGAAACTTGCATCTCCAAAGAGAACACTTTAAGCACCCTAACTCCTAGTAGCAATTCAAGCAGGGTTTCAGTGCTATTCACTTGAATAGCATTCAGTCAGTCAGGGAAACTGAAACAATAACATATGTGAAACAGCTTGAATCTTGAGGATATGATCTATGCAGAATTAGTTAACAGAATTTTTTCTTTAAACCCACACACTCACTATAACATTCATTTAGTAAATCTGAATAAGAACTGCATTCTAGAGAACACAATCTGCATGTGAACATTCTGTGGAGAGAAAGAATGAATTCCATGAATCAATAATTTGGCTCAATTGTCTTGCTTCTGTTTACTATCTACACTCTGTTTGATGAGTCTTAACTTATTAATGTTGGACATCCTCTCTTGTAAATCTCTGTATAAGGCTCCAAGTGAGCACGGTTTGTGTTTATTTTGACTTCAAAGATAATTAAGCATCTGCAGAAGAGTTTTCCAGACTGAGCTGGACTTTATTAGCTCTGCTGTCCTAAGTTCAGAAAAAAAAAACTCTACATCACGTCAATTTGAGGCAAGAGGTCCTTGATTCAATATCTCTTATTTTGCAAAACAATACTTTTTGTAACATGTTGGTATCATACATAGTATTGCAGTTAACATTAGCATAATAATGATGACATATGTGCGATTACCATTACAATGTTGGTGGGTTGATTTTTAGTATTGACAGAGCTGCTCGAAATATCTACTGTTTACAACATTTGTTCTAGCTAAAGAGATTTGGTAGCATTTGCTAATCAACTGCAACCACTTCCCACCCATAAAACTGATGCAAATAAGGGGAAAAAACCCAGCTAGAGGCATCCAAAGACATAAACACTTTTACTTATAATTCTGTAAAGAGAAATCCCTCTCTCTCTCCATATGGCTTTCTCTTGGCTCTTAATCATCTTTTCATTGGCTTCCAGCTGGCTGTCTCACTATCAAGACCAACTTGTTATGCCAAAGTCAGGCTCAGAAAGATGAGAGCTGCAGAGTGGCATGACTGGATGCAGCAATCTTTACTAGGGGCAAGTCTAGCATAAAGGATGCATAGCGGGGTCACCTCACTTGCCTCAGCAAAGCAGGCACTGCTGTGTTCCCAAAACACAGCAGCAGGTATATGTTCACACTTTTTAGGAGCAGGAGCGAAGAACAGCTACTACAATCAAAGCTACGGGGAAATTCTGCAGGCAGAAGTGTAATTACCTGAGTGGGAATTCTGGCAGAAAACCCAGACCTCTTTCTCTCCTTAAATAGAAACAAATACTGTGCAGTCACCATGGAGAGATTACGTACAGCATTTGGATCACACACAGCACTGAAATACAACACACGCACAAGAGAGCCAGCCATGGAGCTGGTTTAGCAAAACACAACCAAGTCAGGTCTCCACTGACTACAGCCACTGTTGTAGCCATCACCCCAGTCTTACAGATATCAAGCTATCTGTCAAAACTCATGCTCTGCATTAAAGGTCAGCTCTGCAAGCTGTTTAGTCGGTCTGAGAGTGCCTAGAGCCTAACATGACATGAATGAGACAAAGATGGAAGCAGTCATAAATTGATCTACCATCACCCAGGTATGATTTGAAATTAAGAATAGTAGAAAACCACAGGGAAAGAAACATCATGTAGTGCCTGTGTGTGAAGGCCTGTTTGGATTTAGCTAAGCAGCCAGCCACTGAAGTGCAGAAGTTCTTGAACAGTCTGTAAAGGCTTTGACTTCAGTTTGCAAAAATTCTTAGTTTTGGTCCATGTCCAACACCTTTGGTTTCCAGTTATCCTATGCATCCAAGCCTACCTCCTCCTGTCTCTCTCAGCCCTTCCTTTTGCTCATTCCACAAGCCAGCTCATTTTTTGCCTACTGCCCTCAACAGCCTCCAGACTCAATCCTAGCTGTAGCTCCCCTTGCCTGGGGTGGAATTTTCTCCTCCACTCCATCACCCATGTCTCCAGCAGACAGCTTCCTCCTTGGGGCTGTGATAGCACCCCAAGGGAAGTCACCAGAGCGCAGGAAAAATGGGCACCCTTTTCCCTCTTCAGGCACACTATGGGCTGCAGTCTTTTTGCCTTCAAACTCCCCTCCAAATGACTACTAGTGCTCACTAATTGTCAGGGCACTTCCTCTTTAGCCACCTGACTATTCAGTCCTGTTGTCAAAGAGAAATATGGCTACTCAGAGTCCCTGAAAAATCCACCATCATTTTCTATTGTTCAAAGTCAGCAGGACTGTTACCAGACTAAAAATCTCAGAAATTTGCCTCTCCTTTCAAATCAGCCAGCCTTTACTTTGTTAATAACTGCAGTTAGCTTCCAAACCTTAGGAGAATGTTTTTTATCTGCATACATGTCAGGGTGGTGATACTAAATGGGAAATCGTTTGCTCAGCGGGACTGGCAAAGCCTTCCTGTGTATCAGAAATGCCCTTCCAAGGATAGTACTTTTCTCCCCTCTCTGCAGCAGCTCACTAATTTAGGTGCATAAATCAGAGACAGCTGATAAGGTCACAGATACCAAGATGTCCTGCCTCCCATTTGGTTTTCCCAAGCATCCTGCAAGCCATCAAACAGCTTCAGACTTGGAAGTTTTGAAAACAACTCTCCTCATTTTAAAATATTCATACATTTCGATTTCCTCTACATACCACTAGCAATTATAGAAACAGCTTTCTGATTTTGTAGTGATCATTCCCCAGCATGCACATCCCTGTGATTGGCTTTTGTTTTCATTCTCACAAGACAAAGCATGGAGAGACCTGCACTTTTTCCCCCCTTCCCACCATTACTGGCCTTCTCAGAGCTCCTCTTTCTCTCCAGTTTCCATGGTGTGTTTCACATAGGCTCCATTCCATGGGTTTTCTTAAAGGGAAAATCTTAATGTGTATTTATGAAAATCTGCTATTTTTTCACATACCACACATCCTGGTGCCTTGACTGTACTGAAGCTTGCTTATTTTTAATGTTACATATTAATGAAAAGCTGCTAAAATGAGAGAAAGGATTTTCTATCATCAGTCAGCATCAGCATGAGAGCAGTCTGCTCTTGAAAGCCTCTAGCTCTGATTGTTCAAAAACATACTGTTCACCACGTCAGTTGAATCATGTGCGTCAGATATTAAAAGTTCAGGCTCTAAGTGCACAAATCCTGTTGAGATCTGAGAAAGTTCTTTGCCATAAATATTAATGAGGGCTGATTTCATGCCACTTGTTACATCCCATGTACTCTTATTTCTTCAAACTATCACTTGTCTTGTCTTTTATGTGCCAATAATCAATTTGTAAAGCATAAATCATAAAGCTTACCTAGTTTTTGATTATGCTACAGCCTATGATTTTGCATTTAATCAATTTTCTTACTTTGATAAGTGAGGTTATTTCCATTTTATCATCTTATCTGTGGTTGAAGGAACTAATAAAAGTCACCTCTTTGAAAAGGATTAAAATTCCCCCTATTATTTACTTAAAACCAAGTTTTAGAACTGCACCATCACAGTAAGCATTTAATCAGAAATGCAAACAAGAAGCTCAGCCTGTACATCCTGTTCTGCCCTACATCAAGCATCAATCACATTTCAGCATTACCACATGCAACCTGCAAACATCTGCTAAAGACAGAAAACAGAACAGCAGCAACAACAAAATACCCACACACCAAAAGGTTACTTGGCTTGCATCCTGTGTGAATTCAGACTGAACACAAGAGTCAAGTCCCTGGTGATCAGGGATGAAAAAGGAACAAGATGTCTTGGAAGACAGCTGTTTCTCAAGAGGCAGCAGGTGCACATTGGAGAGTGCCTTGCAGCGCCAGGATGCCGGCACAGGTAGGAACAGCCACACACGTGCTCCGAGCTCGGCAGAGGCACTTGCTAGATAGAGAGAACCTGGGGGCCCTACAGGAACCTCAAGGCAGTGCTTTGCACAGTCAGGCAGGGCGCACTGGGGCAGGGAAGATCACTTCGGGCTCCCTGCCATGCAAACGACTTTATTCAGCTTTCCAGCCAGAGCAGCTGAGAGCTTGGACCGGAGACAAGAGGAAGGCAAAAGGCTGCCCTGCAGCCAGCTGGCCAGAGGGAGCGCTTAGGCTGGAGTCTCACTGTCTCAGCAGTGGGGTCCATTTGGTTCTGAAAGCCCACTGGCCCTACTATTTAAAAGGGACATTAGTCACATAAACATCTCTGTTTCTCATGTATACACAGAAAATAGGACAAGTTTTAAAGAAATGTTGCCACTACAAGTCAGAGTAAGGTCAAAAAGTGACATTCATTTGTTACCAGGGTCTCGGGAAGTTTAAAT
Organism: Pycnonotus jocosus; assembly: GCA_013400435.1. NCBI lineage: Eukaryota > Metazoa > Chordata > Aves > Passeriformes > Pycnonotidae > Pycnonotus > Pycnonotus jocosus. Next base: position 109,770 of record VWYP01019715.1, read on the forward strand.
TTATATATTTTTTAATCCTCATTGTTATTAACAATTACTCGAGCTTTTGCTCCACTTCAGAAGGTTTTGAATTCTTAGTTCATACAAAGAGTCTGTTTCATGTAAATATTTAAGGGAAAAAAAAATTCTATTTCTTCTAACTATAACCAGCTGATGATGTCAGCATAAGTGACCCAAGACATGATCTTCAACTGATAGTACTGACTTAACATTTCTCTGCTGTCTTTTATAACATCCTCTTGAAAGCATAAACTATGGCTGCTTTTTTCTTTTTTAAAATTTCCTACAGACATCTAAGGATATGAACACACTCAAACACTAATCAAGAAATCGTACAATGAGCTCGAAGGATGCTTAAAACATTTTCCCTACTCACAGCCTGTCCTGTCTCCCCATGACATTTTTCCCCATTTGGAAGCTTGCCTTACTGTCTGGAATTCCAGATTTAGAACTGATCTTTTTCCATGGCTAATGGTGTTGAAGTAGATGCTGAAATGTGTGTATTTTACATGACAGTATCTTGTTCATCCAACAGCTTGAGTTCCCACAGGAGGTTCACTGACACCCTGAATGCCCTATACAGACTTGGTATTCCCAGGCCAGCATCCCAGCTCCACAGATGAAATGTACTCCCTCTTAACTTCTGAGAGGAGTGTCTGGACAAGGACAATGATGTCTGTATGACAGGGCATAAGAAGAAAGCTTTCTGTGAAGTTATTATTGTAGTAACAGGCCCTGGCAACAGTTAGCCTCCATGGTGATAACAAACAACCAGGCTCTCAAGGAAGAGAATTGGGCATTCCTGCTCCCTGCACTAGCAGCAAGATGGTCACAATTTCACCATGGGCTACAATATTTCTATCCAGGCTGCAGTGGCACAGCTGCCTTCTGAGGGGCTACAGAACAACCAGGGAGTCAAAGGCCAGGTGGTGACCTCTTCCCCATGGACTCTGTCTGAAGTACATTAGGAGATGCCTTAGCACACAAGCATACCAGGAGGACACAGGCACACAGAAACATGGATTTGCTGATGTTAGGGGTAGCTCTGGCTCTGTCAGGGAGCTCTTAACTCACTCAGCTTAATACAATCCTTCTGCTACAGGGGAAGCAGATTCACCGTTTGGCCACATGTATGATCTGATTTCAGAGCACCTGAAAAGTTGATTTTCACAGTCTGCCCCACTTGCCTCATTAAAGATACAATTATAGACACTTATCTCCCACACCAGTGATGAATTACAACACTGCAGCAAGGTGGGTTTTGCCACAAAGCCACAAGGCGGGGGTTTGTATATATGCAAATATTATATATGCAAGATATATATGTGAAGCCACTTTGTGAAGCTTACACAGTTGAGTTGGCTTAAGCCCAAACATACAGAGAAGAGACAAATTACATCTAGGCTCTAATCCTGCATTATTAGGAGGTTCAAAGCTATTGCTTAGAAGGTGCACAGGTTAACACCTTACCAACTGCTAGTTTAAAATTCAGTTGTAAATTTCTAAACAATGTTTTGCACACAGAAGGTACTTAAAGTAATGAAACAATACTCCAATAGAGTCAAATGGATTATGATGACATTTAAGCTTAAAGTTATGCTTTGTTTTGAAAATAGAAAATGAAAAGTGAATTTTGAAATGGTCCAAGAGCCCTCCCTCACCATTCGCCTGTGACAGATAAGGTATCAGAAAAGCTTCTGTCTTCCACTGTACTCTGAACTTCACAATTCTATAGGACTACTCTAAATAACCCTTTACATATTTAGAAGGCCAATGAGCTTTTCTCATTTTTTTCTTCATCTTGCTGTAGGCTAGAAATGACAGCATTTATGGAACAGACACAGACCCTTACAGGTTGGAGCAGCTTGACCAACAGGGACTTCAAAGGATGGAGCCAAATTTGAAGATGAGCAGCAATTCCCAAAGTACAGGTTAACAATAACTGAAGCTCTTAACAGCTCCACAGACACAGATCTAGGAGGAAATAATCTTGCAGGTCTCTTGCTACAGCCAGCTTCTGTACTCAGAATCGTTCATGCTGTGACACCACACAGGCTGAGCCCTTAGCACTGATTTAAAACCATGTCATAGTAGCACAGAGTAGCTGATGATTATGTTCTTCAGCATGACTCAAGCCTCACTACCAGAGCAGGAAGCAAACAGATCAAGAGAACAAACCCTGCCTTGTTCCCAGGGGTAGTCCTCCCTAACTGGGATTACGGTACATTGGGAAGGGAGGCTGCCTTCAGGAGGGCTCTCAGTCTGGTGTTCCAATGAGCCAGGTTTTACCACAGTCAATACAATGCCCTGACAAGCAGCACATAGAGGCAGTAAGTAAATGCCCTCTTATTTCTTCACATTTGCAACCAGAAATTACAAGGCCGGTTATAATATGAAAAAAAAAAGGTACAATCCAGAAATCATCATGACAACAAGCAAACGTGAGCAAAGAATTTTTTCGTTTTCTTTCAAATGCAAGTGAGCACTTAAGTGCAAGCTTTCCTATAATCTTGGGATACCATTGCAGTAAGGGTTGCTAATGGAAAAGTAGCACCATTTTTTGGTTTACTTGAACGCCCTAATTTCAAAGTTTAACTCTTGTATTTTTCAAGTGCTGTGAACATATCATGTTTCACAAACATGGTAAATGGAGTATCTACAGTGCCTGTTTACTCTTTGTAATAAACAAGAGTTGTAATAAAGTATTTCAAATAGAACACAAAAAGAGTAATTAGTGGTGTTTGCAAATCGTTAGAAAGGACTTAACTCCCAATACTACAGAAGGATGTGATGAAAGGATTTCATTTCATCTTGAACAAAATTATTTGCTCGGTCTGAAATGGTTTCATTTAATTTTAACTTCCCTTTCCTCCCACTTTCTGAAGGATAACTTCACAGGAAATGTCTAAACAGAAAGTTTTGAAATCGTGCTTCAGTCTTCTTTTTCAAGACCAGAAAAAGACATACCATACCAAGATACTTCAACTACATTTTTCTCCTGAATGGATTACTAAAACCAATACAAATTCACATCACTTGTCAGCATTGCCCACTCATCCTGCTTTTATTTTTTGCCAGGATGTGTTTTGCTGTATCCTGGCTTCTGACATTTGCATGTTCTGACTGACAGCTGAACCCCAGTGCTTTTCGGGTAACTGGTTCGGTTATTTTAGGAGTCAGCTACAGGGTGGTAGATGTTCTGTATTTTTGTTTTACAACTGAAAAATAAGACAACGTTGTCATACTCACTCTGCTTATGAAGACTGGCAGATGTCAAATATCTGCAATTTTGATTTGGTCCAAGTCTTTTTCATACAAGAGCTCTCACTGCTGCCAACAGAGATTGGGCAGATGGTAGAACTGTCAGCTGAGGGCTGCAAAACCCAATGGGTCTTGGCCTTAAAGTTGCTCGTTGTTTATTCATGTCTAATATGTGGAAACTAAACAGACACGCAGAAGAATTATCAAATAACTTGTTTTTTAGTCCTAATGCTGTCTATAAATATATAATTATTGAAATGCTTATGATCAGACTCAAATGTAGCAATGCTGTTACAACAGAAATCACATAACACAAAAATACATGAAAGTTTGGGTTTATTTAACAGACAAACAGAGAGATCTTTACAACATGGCTCATTAGTAGCCTTGTATTATACCATACTGGCCTGGCTTTCTCCAACCAGATCACAGAACCCTTAAGAACTCAAACTGTCAAGAGCTCCTATGGACCCTCTTTGGGAACATGCTCAAAAATTGGCTTTACAGCTCTTCAGCATAAGCTTCCATGCTTTCCCAAACATGCCCCTCTGGGTGTAACTGGACCAGGCACCTGCACCATTCTTCAAGCCACTAAAACATTTACTGCAAACTTTAAGCAATGAAGAGAGGCTCCAGCTAGCATTCTCCACTGAACAGCCTCAGTATACAACCTCTTACAGAAAAACCCTGGCACTGGAAATACATTATGAAGCTTTGCTTCAATGCCAAGTGCTGTACAAGTACTGAGCTTTAATGTTTATGTCTTTTGAAGACTCACCAATGAGCTCATCAGTAAATCAACACCCTTAGAGAATACAGGCAAAAATCATCATTCTTGAGGAGCTGAGGATGCAGGGAATAATCAAGAGTCAAAGCATCACTGCCAGAACTGTAGAAGCCTATGAGAACAAGGTAAGTGTCATATGAAACAGGACTCCTGCTACAGCTCTGACTCTGCTGTGAGCAGAGATGTACCCTTAGGTGCAGCTTCTGCACATAAAAAGCATCCACACATTCATCCTCTAAGACTTTTAGAAGCAAGTTGTTTAGCAGAGAACTGCATTGTAGGAGTGTTAATACAACAGAAGTTGGCAATAGTTTCCAGTTGTTTATGGTTTCTAGGCTTGTTACAAATGAAGACAAAGGAAATAACAGTATTAATAACTTGCTCTTTGAAAAACTCACTGGAAGTGCATGCCAGTAAGAGATATAAACATGTTTCTCAGGCCGATGAAACTAGAAGAAATGCTGTTCAAGACTTAAAATTACACATAAATTAAGACATCAGAAATCTCAAATAGTGACACTTTGGAGAAATCTACAATTCATATTTGATCTCAGCCTGAGAAACTATTACAAAATTGATTTTAAAAAATTATAGAACTGATATTTGACTAAGAAGCTAGTGTCCATTTTCTTTGCATTCTGAATGACAACCTGTGGTTTATTTTGGCTTCTGAACTCAAGTTTATTTTGTTGTCAAGCATTGTGTTAAGGATCAGATGCCTCTTCTAGATAGGCTTTTGAGTACAGATGTCAGGAGGGAGAAGGTCTTCAGGATATCTGTAAGAAGTTTAACACCTTTATGGATATGCACTGTTCAAAGCACGATCCCAACCAGAGCTTGAACACAGGAACAATTCAGGCTTAAAGCCAGGATGATTCTGAGTAGCTTTATCATTTGAGGGAAGCCATTCACACACCTCTAACCTCAGCCACCTACATTATTGAAAAATCAAACAGGAACTTTCATATTCTATGATTCTGCAATAAGGACTGAATAAGCAAGGGCTGCTTTACAGTCTGGCCACTGGTGCTGCCTAACACATTCCCTATAACCAGCACTTTGGAAAATGGAGATAGAGGGTCTCCACGTACAGCTTCTCTATAGCCTTTACTTACTCCCTTCAGACAGATTTTTGAGTATCCAAGAGGATTGGCCCCTCTGTGGCTAAATTTATGTAACATACTGCAGGCAAGTTTTTGTATTTTTCCCCTTCATAACAGAGGCAAGCGTCTGCTCTTTTTTTCCAATTGTATTAAAAAGCTGCCTGGTGTTAAATTACACAGATTCTTTTATTGACAGAAACTCAGTCTTTGCTATTTCTCCTTAGAGAATTTCTACTCTCCCAATAGGAAGAAGACACTTTTTTATGTCTTAAAATGAGTACAGCTTTTAAAAAGAACTTCATATTTTTTGCTAACAAAGCCAACTTTTCCAAGCAATACTTTATATTTGAGCTGGGCCCACTGCTGGGTAGCCTACAAGTGAAAACATAACTCTGTCACTAGCTGTTAACTATTAGCTCTCCTTTAGCAGCAGTAGAAAACTCAGCCTGTGCTACCTTCCTTGAGAATAACTGATTCCATTAAAGCTCAAATCTAGCAGATTTCCTATAAATAGAACGATTAAATGCATCAGAGGTAGTAAAAAAGGTGTAGTACCTAGACATATTACAATTTACAACATGCAGCTCTGGATTTTGCTCATTAACACAGGTAAATTCACATCTGAAGCTTTGGAACTGACCGGGAATAAGCATGAATTTATGCCAAGTTTCAGTCCTAGCACTACCTTCAATGAAGAAATGAACTCATGGCCCTCACAATACTATAAAAGATGAGTACAACCAGGTTTGAGATTATTTTTACAGTAATGTTGGGGAGAGAACCTTGCTAGAGCTTTCCCTTCCTGCACATAGTTCTGCTTCCCACGAGTATCTGCATCTTTAAGCCTTGGCAGCATTATCCATCTTCTCCAGATTTCCTGCCACGGCCAACACTGTGAAACGGCTACATCAGAAGCTTTGGTCTTCTGATTACTTACTTAATCAGAAGTAAGTAATCCCTTACTTTATCCTGAACAAAGGAACTCAAAGCAGTACAGGTTAGGATGTCTTGTTTCACTTTTTTCTAAGCTCTACCACTCTAAAGGAGCAGTACCTTTGAGAACAATATATTACAGATCTAGCATAACAAAGCCAAGGAAGAGCCATGGGATAAATCATCCTCTACAATTTTCACAGTGGTTCTTATTAAAAATGCCAGCAGAGACAGAGCTGTCATGTAAGACACAGGTATCTAGGCTTCTTTCCATTATCATTTTTTGGCACCTGTTGGAAGTCGGAACCTATTTTACCCTTTATTGCTTCAAAGAGGTAGTATATCATGGAATATCTCAAGTTGGAAGAGACCCATAAAAACCACTGAGTCAAACTTCCTGCTTTTTGCAGGACTACCAAAAACTGGACCACATGGCTTGAACCCTGACTGGCCCAGTGCCATGACCACTTCCCTGGGGTGTCTGTTCCAATGCTTGACCACCCCTTCAACAAGGAACCTTTTTCTAATGCCTAAAGCATCACAGCTGATGGCAAACATGAACATGCTTAATTCTCACCTCTGAGGAGTTACATTAAACTCTTAATAGACACCCCTTTTCTCAGGAAGTGGCAGGAGTTGAATTACAGGCAGAACAGGATGCTTTAGTGCACTAACAGCTGTAGGATGTCAACTATCAGGTACCTTTTTTCTAATCTACTTTTAAAGGCACTCCTACGTGTGCAAGCTTTTGGAGGGTAAGCAAAAGCACCAAAAGCTGTCATTTCAAATGGAATGGTCTGTGGGAATTTAATCTCCTTAACATACTCAGGTTATTTTAGGGTTTCCATTGCTGTTAGCTTTCAGTGTGGGTTCATTGAAGCTACAAGGACTCTTGATCTCCAAAACTGTTTAGCTCTAAGACAAGTTCTTTTCTTAGACACAGAACAATCTGGAAAGCAACCTGCTTGCTGAATCCGCTGCTTTGTTTGCACATATTGGGAAGAATTTTCCAACCATCTCTTTCTATGCAGTCTAAAGTTTGTCCTGGGTAAGGAATAACATGGTCAGTATGCAACACCTTTGTGCTTTGGGCTTTCATTGGAATAGTTTTTCTCATTAAATAGAAGAGTTCCTCTTTTTTTCTTTATAAAAACCCTTTTGATTCATTTTTATGATGATTGAACATTGCTTTGTTCAGACTTTTTGTGTCATCTGCATTCAGAATGTCTCCTTTGTATATCAGTTTTCTTCCTACTGATTCATGCTCCACCTTCATCTCACTTCATGAGTCATCTTCTATACTATTTGCAGCACTTAACACTTCTGGCAGTGAGGCCTGACTTCTAGAGTTATTTATGGCAATAAAAGGCTGAGGAACAGATAACTCAGGAAACTTGTAACAGGATAGTGATTATCTCAACCCTAGGTCCTCGGTGTGGGTTTAACACTGCTAAACCTCACATAGAAAATGGCAGAATTTGGCCTCCTGGCTGATCACATAATCACCACATCTTTCAGGACTAAGGGCCGCCCTCAGCAGCAGGGCTGTAGCATTGGGCTGCTCATTTGTATGCAGCAGAGACCAGTATTATGATTACAAAGCTTCAACAAAACCATTCTTAAGTCTCTTCAGCAGTAATAAAGTAACTTCTCTAAATCCTCAGGACCTCATTACCAAATCCCCACGTCTGGTGGGTGTACAGCAACATTGCAAGCTCCACAGACACATCACTCACTAGCAAAGGGGAATTCTCACTGCAGACAGCACTTCCTCATGAGTGAGCACTGAGGTTATTAGTACATCATTATTTCTAGGCTCTCACTGGTACTGGAGTCCATCACCTCCATGCATGGAAAAAAAAGCAGAAGGCAAGCAGCAAAGTGTCACCCCAGCAACAAAATATACCCTGCTGAAAGCCCCAGCTAGGCTGGAAAAAATCAGCTTGGAAGTGAGGAAGTAGGTGATTTTACAGTGAAGGACATGAAGCCTTCTGCTGAAGCAAAGAACCAGGCCATCTAATTCTGCTGTGCATTTTTCCAGTGTCTGCCTTTTCATATGAAACCCTCTACTTTTTTATAAATCAAGCTAATGCAGACAGTTTATGTACAACCTACTACCAAAACCTGATTAACTGCTCCACTGTGGGTCTTATCTCATAGACATTGCAAGTCCAGGGTTTGTTGTTTTTTGTTGTTTTTTTTTTTTTTGCTGAAAGGCTGGAATATTACTCTAAAAATATTCACAAGAGAGGAAACTTCTGGAGCAGTCTTCTTTTTTTTGTTCCTGTAGCAAAAGATTCACAGATCATGGACACTAGAACAAATTGACTAAATTCATTGATAACTGGAGTAATCTTCTGATCACATTTGGGTAGAAGGACAGAAAGAACTGCTGCATTATTTGACAAATACCTACTTCCATCCCTCATTACAGAGCATTGCACATCTTGTTGGTTTGTTCTAGGTTAGAGAAGAGGAACTGAACAAAACAACACATCACATCATTTTTTCCCCACCAGAAACTGCTCACCAAACCACAAGGAAACAGACTGAATAGGACTGCCCAGGTTTTGAAAGTCAAGGAGGTACAGACACCCTCAGCCCTCACCTTTAGATGCTGAGCCAGAGCTGCTGCTGAAGAAAATAACTGCAGTAGACACCACAAACAATTATCCTGAGGAGGACACTGTCACTGAGACTCAATAACTTACAGCTGCATCAATGAATCAATCTGGGTCTGTCTTGCAAATATTAAGAGCTCCTCTGTTCCCTGTAAATGTCTTTTTAGTAAATGATTTATCAGGAGGTACAGCTGAGTCTTGCTGCTACCTATCTCACCTGGGAAAAGGTATCTGATCTGTGTGTAACAACACATTAATTAGAAGAAACAAGTGAGAAGAACCAGGAAGAGGCTAATTAGTAATGAGCCAGTCACTAAATTCAAGCACACACACATTATAATGATTCTATCAAATTTAACTTACTATTATTATATTATTAAATTTATCTAACTTCTTTAATGGCTCCATGAAAAGATTCTCTTTCCCTAAGGATCAGGAGGTTGGAAACACATTGTATACACACAGGAAGACACTAAAGCAGAAGCACACAGAGAAAAAGCTGTGACCAGCAGGGACTTGGGACAGCAGAAAAACATGATGAGACCCTAAGAATTTTAACTTACTGTGCAGACAGACTGGCAGAGAGGTGAGACCTTCAGACAATAAGGTGATAACAGGCCCCAAGAACATCTATTTGACAAGAATTGAGCATATGAGGGAAAGACAGAACAAGTACCAAACTTATAATGTAGAAAACAACTAACGGGCTGAGATATACAGAGCACAGGTAAGTTGGAAGGAGTGACTGTTTCTGTTCCAGAGCTGTGTGTCTGGTCAGTCTCTTGACTTTAGAATCCTCTATGCCCTACCTGAAATGGGCATAAAACATTTACTATAGCCAGCTCTTCCAATAAAAACCAAGTAAAGCAACTGTGCCATTTACAGTGTCCTTGCTATCAGCCCTGCCACCACCTCCTGGTCCATTCCCACTTCCATCTGGGCCACTGGCTCTGCCCACCTCCCTTCCTCACTAATCCCACACTATGCTCACCTCTGCTCCTAGCCTGGCTTTTTACTTTCTTACCTTCAGCTACAGGTGACACATTCTTCCTTTCCACCTTCCCAGCCAAGGAAATCCAGCTGCACCACTCTTCTCTCAAATCACAGGCCAAGCACTGCAGAACAGATTAAAAGATAGCCCCTATTTTTACAGCTTTGTGGCAGTTCTCCTAGCACGCTCAGGAATAAAAAAAGCTTTCCTGCTTTCTCGTCTCTTGACAGACTTGTACTAAATCACTAAGGGGAGGAGCAAGAGATCATCTCGTTTTCTAAGCAGCTGGGATCACACCTGAGAAGCCGAGAAAGGCAGCCCACTAGACAGAGCCTATTCTTCCAGTCCACCTCCAGGCCTGGTCCAGTTGGCATGTTTTGCAAAAAAATTATATTAGCAATAGAGAAGAAAACCTGAAAATCACCCTTTATTGCCTGGAAAGAACAATGGAGAAACAGGACAATGAGAAAAACCCCTTAGAAAGTAGAGAAACTTTACTCACTGGTTCAAAATTTTCCAACAACCTGACAAATAGGAAAAATAAGAGACCTGAGGGTACATTCTCACTACAGAGTTAACTCAAGCTGTTCCTTGAATTTTGGTTCTTAGGTACATTTAGCTAAGGCTACCTGGCCTGGTATAAAAACTGTTGTATGCATATACACACACCTATACAGACTGTTCCACCAAGTTAATCTGCCTGCGCTGGTAATGAAGTTACTCAAGTGCTGATAGTGCCTTGTCATGGTTTCAGAAGGGCAAATCATTGTTTGCAGTCAATGCCATTTCTTCCATTATTTCCTGGGCAAGAATTTAAGCTCCCTGCAGCACAAAGTCTGATAAACCCCTGATGATACAGAGAGAAAAGCACAGCATCAGGAAAGGTGCCTTTCTGTAACAGGACCACTCATGTAGCAGGACATGGGTCATCTGTGTGTCACACATGATTGTTAATCTCTCAAACAAACTATGCAGCAAAGATATCCTGGAAAAGGCATCAAGAAGTGTAGGACTAATAGCAGGCTACCTCAGATAAACTTCCTAGAATCAAAGATTTGAGATGAAGCTGGGGCACGGTGTAGTTCATCTGGTGGGCTGAGAAGTGATGCTGTGTAGCTTGTTGGCTTTACTTGGGGAGAGCACAAATCTCCCCAGATTTCAGAAGGGAAAAACTCAATTCTTCCTCCTGTGCACATCCAAGAACTTAAGCCCAGAGGAGGTAACTTTTCCTCATGCATCTGTTGGGGCAGGGTGTGTGTTAAAGGTAGGTAGCCTGGTACATGCTTTGTGAAGGGGTTCTTGTGTTGTCTGCGTGATGACCCCATTAGATCAGGGTGAGCAACATTCTGAGTCTTTCTAGAATGCGTTTTGGAAGAGGCCGAACACTGTGTAGAAGCAGTGGAAGGCAACCTGAGAAGGAAAAATGAATGGATTTCTCTTTTTACAATCTTCACAACAACTTTAATTATTGCCTTTATTAGGAGGATCTGCTGGAACTCACACTTTCATGCTTTTTGACACAATAATCTTCTGAGCCTCTTCCTGCAATAGAAGATACAAACTCTTGGCTGGGCACACAGTTTAAATATTTTCTGGATTTGGAAATTATTTTAAAATAAAGACCAAATGTCTCTGTTGAGTATATGAAATTCTCTGTTATTAATAAGAGAAGCAGTTAAAGCCTGCTTTATTGAATTGTGTATTTAACTGAAGACTGATCTAACTCCCACTGAAAACCATCCATGTTTTTCCATTACTTTCAGTGGATGTTGAACTTGTCTCTTGATGCTTAAGAGAACAGCTCAGCAGGGAGAACTAAGTTACATTTCTGAGCAAAGAAACAGCTTGCTGTTGTGACTTAGTTCAAAGGAACAGTACATTGTGAATATTCCTGTGTATAAAATTACACTGAGATGTAGCTGACAACTGCAGGGCTCCTCACCATGGCTAAGTGCACGAAAAAAAAAAAAAAAAAGCAGGACAGCAAAAAGGTGCTAGGTGTCTTCTTTTAAAATGCCTTCAAGTATTAGATTTTCTCCTGTTTGACTGCTGGGTCTCTTACCAAAACCCTCAGGGCACAGTCCAACAGCTCCCATGACTAAGCTCCACAGAGTTGTGTTACAGTCACATTTGCACTACTACCTGTCCCTTGACAGGTTGAAAAGGCACCAGCTGAGCAGCAGAAGCCCATAACACCATAGCAACTGTGGAGGAGAGCACTGGTCTCCCTGTCAGTGGCGATCTCCCTCTGCTAGCCATGCATGGAGAGAGACACACAGATCTAGGCAAGGGTGACTTGAGCAAAGATGCCTTTTCTCCCATGCCAGGGCTGAGACAGGAGGGAAGGCAGAAGCATCTCAGGAGGTCAGCCCAGCCAGGGCTTCCTTCTTCAGACATAACCACCATGGACCTGTTTCCATAGGAGCATTTTCCCTGAATTTAATCCCTTGATCTTTACCAGAGGGCAGCCAGCTCTCTGAGACTGAACTCGAACTGGCTGAGCAGCCAGGTGAGCAGAGTCGGGGCTGCAGATGTTTGAGTGCATCAGCATCGCTGGTGCTCAGCTGAGATGCAGGCCAGAGGATTCCTACCCCTGCTGTCTGGGGACAACCCCGCAGTCCCTGCCCTAAACCACGGACGCCGTGTGAGAGGCGGCGAGCCCTTACCTCAGGTCATGTGTGTGGGGAGGCCTTCTGGAGCCTCCTGTTTGCATGACGAGGAAGCGGTCGGTGCACGATGCTGTATCACGTAGCCAAGCTCCTCTGAGCGCGCAGGGTTGAGTGCAGCTTGCCCTGGGATTTTCCCTGCAGTTCCAGCACGAAGCGCCCCCGGCAGGGGTCACCCTGTCTCCGCTCCCCGGGCCAGCGCTGCCACTGGGGAGGGCAGGTGTTTATTCCTGCTTTTTTTTTTTTCCTTTTTTTTTNCTGAGTTTCTGAACAGGAAGGGAGAATGTTCCGTGCGTGCTGTATTTATGCCGCCGTCCCTTTTAAGTCAGTTTCCTAAGATACCCAGCTAAAAGAAAGATGTGAATAACTATTCGTTCACGCTGTCGTCAGGAAGAAAAACGAGAGAAAAAAATAGAGTTCCAAGAATACAGAAAGCCAAGTTCAAGGGAAGTAAAATTATGTATGTACGATCAGTTTGCTTTTTCTCTTACTCCAGAGGCAGCTCTGCCACAGGAAGCCATGCCAGCCATCCTCCTCAGAGATTTTTCCTACAAGAGTTACCTCTGTCGAAGGGAAATGTTCTGTGTGATGCTGAAATTAAGAGTTCAAAGGAAGGGAAATAAATACTCTGAATAATCAAAGGATCAGGGACCGTTTTTGCTTTTAGGGGGGTTTGCACCTGTCTGAAGGAAAGGCAGTAGCCAGGATCCTGTGCTGGTGGGAGCTCTTAGGGTCGGGCTCCTTTGCCTGGGGCTGACACTGGTGTTTGTCCATAAAACTCCTTCCTGGGCACGTCCGAGTGCTGCTGGAGGTCCCCGTGGGGCATGATCAGAGTTCCTCCCTTCATGAGTCTTTCTCTTCCCTTCCTCATTTTGTTCCTCTACTCCTCTGATACTATTCCTTATGACCCAGTTTGCCTTCTCTCCAGCATGCAGAGGAGTCACTAGGCTTTTTCCTGTACTTGCTGCACTGCAGCTCTTTATTCACTGAAGAAGAATGTTCCATTTAAAATATCAGTCCTTGCTGCCAGACCCCCCAAATCCTCCGATTTCAAAACAATGTCTGCACAGCTGGGACAAACGTTTTTCTCACAAAAAGCAAGACTCAGTTGATTACTATGCCCTACATCTTCGGGGAGTCACAAAATACACACCTAGACCAAATTCTCAAATAAGCCCCTAATGTTCGATAGACAAGAGTAGCTGGCAGGAACTGAGATGTCTCCAATTTTGAGGCATTTGAACTCAACATCCAAATGGTTTTATGTTGCATAAGTCTCTGTTTTATAAACAGCCTGTAGTGCTGAGACAGGGTGCAGCAGCAGCTCTCGGGAGCTCTCTCTCTCTCGTGAAGCCGCACTGTTTCTTAAATTACTCTGTTCTCACTTTTAATATTATCCAGAATGATGAAACTAAATTTGTTCCTTAGAGCTTTGCATTAGCTGCCTGTCTCTGTCAGTGCACTTCAGACCAAGCCAAAATACTGAATACACAATTGTGCTGCACAATGTGAGGCTTTGGAATGAGTTCAAGAAGCTTAATGCCAGAAGGGGTCAGTAAATAATGTCATTACTTCCTATATATACAGAATACAATACTTTGCATTTAATTTAATAATGCTTAACATTATTAAAGTAATAATACTTTACATTTAATTACAGACTGTAGTACTAAGGGTACAGAATGATTGTAAATGAAAAAAGTTAACTGGGAGCCTTCAACCTCCCTTTGCTTTTCAATGTTACCTTTACATTTCAAAACAACTCATCCTCTTTTCAACTTCTGTCAGAAGTGCTGGTTTCCTTTGAGGAGCCAAAAGTTCTTATTTCAGGCAGCATATCAAGAGCGTATCATGTTTTCCTAGCACAGAGTCAGCAAGCACTGAAAAGAGACTTCAGTGACTACAGAAGCAACTACTGAAAATATCCCAATTGGTGTGAGACTGATGTCTTAATATGCAGGGGAAGGTTTGGGAGCAGCGGGCACAGGGAAAGGGCAGGATTATTGAAGAGGGAGGGCTGGATACCAGGGAGCTTTAGGATAGAAAAGTCTCTCCCAGAATGGCAATAACAAAATGATTCCCCCCCTCCTTTTGAAAAACAAAGCAAAGCAAAACAAAACACGAAGTTTTGATGAAACAAAGAGGCAGCTTTACAAAGTAAAGCCAGTATCAGTCATACACAGCAGGAACTCAATTTAGCACAGTGAATTCCCTCTCTTTTCCTGTTGACTTGCAGATTAGGAAGGCACAGGATAAAGAGATCCCGTCAGGGATATTAAGGGAGCTCTCCTGTAAAGATACCGTACATAAGCTCTGGTCACAGCCTCTCCTTACCATGAAGCAGCCAGCTCTGAAGATGTGTTTCCAGCTGATTGACACTATCTTGGAGAGGGTGAGGACAGAGACAGGCTCGAATGTCCTACCCGAGTGTGTGACCCCTGTGTGCCCTCACTCACAGCTACCCCATTAACCCTTCTGCCTGGGATTTAATTCTGTGGAGTGATTTGTTCTGAAATAGAGACCTGACTGATATATACATAGCAGAATAAACTTGTCCACTATCATCACTTTTCCACTCCCCTTTTCTCTTGTTCCTTCTGTGTTTTGTATTTAACAGGCCATCTTTTATTTTTAATATTTGAACATCTCTGGCAGGTGCTAGATCTGTTCCTCCTCTCTGGCAGTTTAAGCATTAGAATTGTTTTGCTTAGGAGGAAAGTGGGGAAAGAAAATGAATAAGGTAAACATAAACAAATTCAGAAAAATATTTGCAAAGACAGCACTGGGAAAATTCTCTCTCCTCCACATGAGAGCATCTAGTTTGCTGTGGCAATTCGTAGCAACTGGCTACTACAGTACAGTGCTACAGTATGCTGATATGACTGCTTCCATTATTTTCATTCTGTTTATATTCTGGAAGATACTAAAGCCAGCTAGTGATATGGAAGGTAATGGTTATTGGTGATGGCATCTCTGAGAGCTGCTTAGAGTAGAGTCACACTTAAAGAGTAAGATTCTGCTGCAGAAAGTCCTGCTGCACTAAAAACTTCCTTCTGAAGTGGTACTCTCATTTAGTTGTGAGAGCCATTACCTTTCCTGTTACGCTCCTTGGATGCCTAGAGCTGAAAACATGAGCTGTTAGAGTTGGAATTACTGAGCCAAAGCTCTCAGTCTGGGACTACAAGGAATTACGTGTTGCACTGTGACTTCCTCTACAGAGGAAAATTAAACATGCCTGGAGTCAAGCTGCATGGAATGCCAACATAGATCCTGTTAAATGGTCCTTGATCCGGAGTATCCTCTGAATTGTGCCTGGGAGGTGTTGGGACAGTGCTAGCTGGCCAATGCAACAACTGCCAGCGGCTGTTCTGACAATTGAACTCCTGACAAGTTTCTTTATCCTCAGAAATCTTCCTTGACACTCTCAATTACTAGACTGGGCACAACCCATCTGAAACAATGTTTTCCTCACATTTCTGACCAGTGTAGTATTCCTTCCTCTATCCTCGGTATCGTGTGCCTTTGACTATACTACCAAAATACTTATAACTACCCCATGATTTATTACTTACCTGGTAGAAACAAGCTACTTTAGTTCATTAACAGTCATGTTAAATATGAAACTCATTAACCTGTGCCCAATCTGCTTGTCACAAACACTGTGTTTTTATCACCAGCTCCAGCAATTGATAAGTCTCATGCTTTGCCATATTCCTTTTCCCAAAAGAGTTCCTGGAAGATCACAGCTTTGTAATGGCAGTTCAAACATTCTTTGTGAGCACTTGCTCACTGACAGGCCAAAAGTAAAAGAAAAAAATAGAGAGGCTGCTAAAGAGAAAATTTTCTGATGGATATCCCTCATGAGCTAGGAAGTCAGTGGACTACAAGTGCTCTCCAGTAACTAAGCCGCTCCTAGGCATATCCACATCAGCCTTCAAAAGAAAAAGATATTTCAAAATCCTATAGGATACTGAAAAGAAGCACTAGATGGAGCAGTGGGTAAACTTCTGCACTCTCTCCGTGCTTATATTCAATCCATGAAGTTACCAGATAACCCTCTTGGAATCTGAGCTGACAAACTGATGCCGGGTCAGAACTTTGTGAAGACACAAGTGTGCCTTAGGTTGGGCTGAAATATTAGGCTGTGTTACACCACTCTTTGGATTCAGTGCAGTTAACACTGATGTATAACTGGTGGCCACGTTCCTAGATATATTCTAAGATGTTTGTACATTCTTCTTTGTCTAACAGTTTTGACTAATATAAATCCTTTTTGAAGATTTTTCACTAAGGATCTGTAAGTCCACAGTATCCCACTTACCATTTGACTGCTGAGGATGTCAGTCAACAAAATCAAAACCAGACTTTTCTTTATAATTATGGGTAGTGCATTATGCTCTGTCTGCCTTACAAAAATATCACAGTGTTTTCATAGCTGAGAGTCCAGAAAGACTCTGGTCTTCTTTGGTGTTTGAAGATTCCCAATATAGGGTGTCCCTAACATTAGAAAACTCAAAATGTATATGAAGGGGGAGAAATTTTCACAAGGCATCTGGTCTGGGTTTCAGGCATTTTCCCAGTTGGAGAAAAAGTTATCTTGTTGGAGAGGAAAAACAGCCTCATGATTCTTAGGGTAACTTGAAGGGAAAGGGGAATGCTGAAAGGAATAGCTTTTAAGCATTTGGGAATGTCAGTGTGGACTTCAGCTTTCTTTAAAGTACAAAAAATAGAAAAGGGGAGGGAATATTTCCACCTCTTCCCCTGACAAAAACAATCTTTGTAATGTCAACCAACAGCTAGTGCTGAGCTTATCACTGCCTCCACTCTGCCCTGCTCTCCCATCTCAGTAACCTGTTCTGGCTTCTGAAACTCACACCCTTTGGAACTGATTGAATAATGGACTTTTCACTTCAGGCTCTGCATCAAATAGGGGAAAAAAAATCCTGTGGGTTGCATATGGAGTTACTAAATCTAGCTTCAAGACCCTACATTTGAGAATTCCTTGTAAAAAAGAAAGAAGGTCACTTCTAAAATGAAAAATTAAAGAAGATTGTTTTGAAAATAACAATTGTTTTAAGGCCTTACGCTTCCTTGGTTTTTCCCCTCTGGACTGTTTATCAAACCCTGCCCTAGTCTGCCAATTTCATGGCAAATGACTTCAGTTTTCCAGAAATTGCAGATGTCCCTCACCATATTTCTAAGAAAATAACAGTAGAGTATATAAGGTTTGCGTGAGGGCTATTTGAAGAATTATCCATGCCAGCAGTTAGTCATAAACCTTTATACAAACTTTTTTATCACCAGAAAGGTGATGACAACCCTAAATTCTCCTCCCAATTTCCCCCCCCCCGCCCTACTCTTCCCTTTTCTGATGTGCTTCGTAAATGAATCCAATGTTTTGCCCAGAATTCATCCATCTGACTTAATGCCTAGGATATGCTCCAAGGAGGTGGGAACAGCTTACAGCTTGGTTAGAAGGATTCAAAAATAAGTTTCATTTACTCATGTAAACCTGGCATTTAGCTGAATTCAAGCATTGACAGGCTAATGGTTGTTGTTTAGCTGCAAAACCAATTCATTTTACATTTTAAGTGTAGCATCATACTACATCTTTCAATAGCCCCAGCAGCACCTCTCCAGAGAGGCATCAGTGACTTTTGCTGCAAGGGAGAGCCATGCCCAGCCCACACAAACAGTAATTATTGCTCTGTTCACTTAGTTCCCTTCAGTCACCAGTAACAAGAATTGATGCCTAGACAGCAAAGAGTGGTCAACCAGCTCATTGTCATCTCCTCCAGCACAGGTACCACAGGCAGTCACTGAGCAAGTGATTGTCTCCTTTATCTGTGCCTGAAGCTGGTCCTCATTCAAGGTGTGATGGCAGAACATGTGACAGTACCCTTATTTTCACAGTGTATGCAAGATGTCAGCATTAAAACCTGGGCCTGGGAAAGATTGAAAATAAGCAGAGGAATCCTGAATCATACCTTAAAATCCTACTTCAGAGAAATGCAAAAAGACAGTATTAACCTGAAGCACTTGGTGTTGGAAGGAAAACCCAAGCAAGAGTGGCTAAATTGACAGAAAAAAAGACCTCAATTTATGCAAATATGAATGGCAATATTGATCAAGAACAAGAACTTCACTGTCACATAATGGGGAAAAGTAATTTGCAAATGGCAATATCTGCTGGCAATATTGCTGTAAATACTTGCTCTGAGGTTCAATTTAGTAATGATTATCACTGAGACCATTTTAAAGAAGAAACGAGTATAGGATGTTCACAGAGAAAAGTTTTGTTTGTTACTTTGTTAATAATGATTTATATAATGCCTTATTAATCATCATTTGTATTTGTGTAGAGGCCTTCATTATAAAAGTCATTCTACTGAGAGACCTAATTGATTCTATGGAGAGAACCACACTGACTTTGAAGCCATGCACAATAAATATTACATCACTTTCACTTGCTCTTCTGGTGGCTGTACAGGAGACAAATCCTCTTTCTACCATAAACTCTCTCTGCAAAACCGTAGACCCAGATGTAAACAGAACTGTGCTAAAACAGTGAGTACACACACCATAATCTGCATTTGCCTAAAACATACATATTATTGCAGTATGCTCCTATTTCAAATGACAGTTGCTCTGAATTATGATAAGGTACTTTAACTAAAGATTTTATCGTTTATAAACATTTCTTGAACTTGAAAGCCCTGCACCTCTTCAGCAGCATGCTATTCCACTTAATGGAATAATGAAGAGTAGAAGCATAACCAGGCTACCTGCATTTTTTGTCATCCTATGTAGCATTGTCATCAAATTGATGCAGTGGCAAGGGGAACAGCTCAAGCGTATCACTAAGCTCTGAAACAAGCTATGCCATTATGTGAAAGTTCCCATGAAGCCCCAGTGACTGTTAAATTATTGAATGTGAATTGCTTGAAAATGCAGTATTTCCAACAATTCCTTTGCAAAAGACTGAAGTTTTGTTCACTGCTAGATGTCTCAAGCAATAATAAAATCAAACCATGAAATCCCTATGCAACAGCAGATTAAAGAGAACGAAGACAACGTAAAGTATTACTGAAAAATATAATTGAGGATAATCTTGTGTTAAGTGTTTGGATTCAGTCTTCATCCAGAAAGCAAATCCTACAATAAGTGCCTATGGATTCATCTTCTGGTAACATGAAATGTCACTGGTTTCCCCACACTGTCACCATGACCCTTTGTGCAGTGGAGTCAAATTTATTTGGCTCATTGCTGTGAACTCTCTGTTCTGTTATTGTCAGGAGAGAGCACTCCTTTTCTGCCAAAAAGTTGGGATGTTTGGAAAGCAGGATGACTTTGGCCTTGCCCTTTCCCCCCTGCCCATTACCCCTTCCCCTCTCTTTCC
The DNA here is from genome assembly GCA_013400435.1 of Pycnonotus jocosus. NCBI lineage: Eukaryota > Metazoa > Chordata > Aves > Passeriformes > Pycnonotidae > Pycnonotus > Pycnonotus jocosus. Next base: position 129,531 of record VWYP01019715.1, read on the forward strand.
CTTTCCCCTCTCCTTTCCTTTCCCTGCTTTGCTTGGGACAGTAAAACAGCTGTTTTATTGGTGTCATCCTGGAGAACTCGGATTAAAGGTCTATCAATTTATACCCAGTGTACATATATATAGTATTTCATAACAGCCATTTTCACATGATTAGGGGACTTTGTTTGCTTGCTGGTAGAGTTTATATTTTATTTAATAAAAGGAGCATAGGTATTGCTGCTTTCCCTGGATGCCTCTTGGGAACTTTCTCTGACATCTAAAGCCTTTTTCTGGCAGCCAGTTTGTTCTCTAACAACAGCAGGCTGGGAGTTGTGATAGATCCCATTTAGTCTTTTGAGAAACAACTAAATTCTGTGAGTTAACTTGTCTTCTTTTACCATCTAAGGAATATTGGCAGGCTGCAACCATTTTCCTCTGTTAGCCCTTGAAATGATTCTTCATGCTTTTGTCACATAATTAAAATTAGATTATTGCAACTCCCTGCTGGCTGGCCTTAGAGCTTTGTAAACACTCCAGCTGGCCCCTAGGTTCATAGTGAAAGGGATGCTCTAAGCATATTCTTTCTTTGTCCTCTCTTCTCTCATCTGTGTTGAAATCACTGCACTTGCTAACTGCCAGCAGAATGTATTGGGTTATTGCTTTCTAAGGGCAGCGAACATAATGTTAGAGACATTATGTGCCAAAGTCTCTCTCAAGCTTTGCTTGAAAGAGCCTGGATGCAAGAGCTTTCAATCTATTTTCTCTTTGTTGATGAGGTCTTTTTTTGCTGAAAAGAAGGGAAAGAAGGGGGAGGGAGCGGAGGAGCACAGGCTCTCCTAACACAGCTTTCAAATAGAAAACGCATACAGCTACACAATTTCAAAAGCAGGGGCTGACTTTCATTGACCAGTGTGTAAATACCATGGACATTTTGCAGTTGCTTCTTCTCCTATGACAAAATGACTCCCTTCCACCCCAAAAGATGAAAGCCATTTTGAAATAACAGCACTCCCACTGCAGCCAGGCTTTCTGAGTTCAGTAGGCAGCATTCCTGGCTGACTTCTTTTTGTGTCACATTTGCTTATGGACCGTTACTCCCACATTCACATCCAGCCAGTTCCGTCTTATAAATCTTGCATGGAACATCGCAACCGTGTGAGATTTGCCTGATGAGCTTGTAGGGATTATCATATTAAAGTTCTCAAGGGTCTGAATGACTAATTGTTAATGAGAGAGAACAATGCAGGGATAATGATGCTTTAAAAGTAAGTAATACTAATGGCATAGTTTGTGTTTGGATGTGATTGCACATCTTGCTGTCACATGTAGAGATTATCTCTTAGTGTCCTCTGGTTTTATGGGCCCATAACCTCGGCTCTATAATCAGATAGTCAGTAAGCACTTATTCTGCCAAAGGAGAATTATTGTGGTGAAGAAGCACACACAGGCAGTAAAGCTGGCTGTATTGAATTCTCCAAAACTATCAGAGCCTCACCACTGAAGCCAAGAGTACATTTGTTTGGGTTGAGTTTTCACACAGTCTTGGCCAGCCAGTGTTACAAAACGGTGACTATGGCTGCAGAACCACAGGAGTAATAATGTAGAATATGAATATTCCCCTTCTTTGTGCTTCACATTGTCTCTCATATTAATGATATATGTTCCAGCATGGTCACCTCTGTGCCTAGTCACTTCTTTTGTGCTATCTATTCCTTTGGACACCAATATTTAGTCATGCAGTGCTGTTACTAGCCAGGGGCTTGATTTTAAATCCCTTGGACGGATTTCCAGAACAACTCCCCCATCCAGCTGAAAGCATAAGCACAGTGGGTCTTTGGCAGCTCTGCAAATCGAGACTGCAGCTCCTAGAAGAAGTCTGAAAACAGTTGATTCTTACACTCAGCTTCCTGCCACAGTGCAGTTTGTGACTGCTGGCAGCCACAACATAACATAAGCTCCGTTTCTTTTCTCCCCTGTCTCGTTGGGGCTTTTGCTAACATAAATACGTTACCACGGGTGAGGAAGCGCACAACGCCATGGCTAATGCAGAGAACATCCTCTCCTGTGACAGAGATGGCATTTGCCATGCTCTGCTGCCTTCCCAGTGCAAACATCTCCGCTGGGGACCTCACCACTGCAGTGCTGGCATGCCACTGCCTTTGAACAGGGACGGTGCCAACCTCCCAGACAGCCGTAAGCATGCGAAGCCAAGACACCATGTATCAGGGCCTGTGCATGTGTCAAGGACAGGTTTCCCAGCCTGAAATGTCAAAGCAACTGTTTTTTCCCTCAGGAGGTGCATTTGTCTCTATGGTGAAGAAAATGTATTATCACAAGTGTTGCCTTTGAGCTCAGAGCTGGATAAAGACCAAACAGACACTGAATCCAGCAAAATTTCAGCATCCCCCTCTTCAGAAACGTTCACATCCTCTGACAACTTTTTTCTTCCAAGAACCAGTCTGCTTCCAAAAGGAGAGAACTGAATACTGACCAACACACTCCTTGCTTCCAGACTTCATATGACAACTGCTTGGAAAGCAACACTTGAAGTTTGTTCTGTTGAGGACTACTCTCAAGTCTAGTGCCCTTATTAGCCAAATTGGGACTCTACTTCTCGTGAGCCTGTGTCCCCAAATGTTGGCGTAGATAAACAGCCTCTAACTGGGCTCTTCATTTTGCTCCTAACATTACAGACCCCACACAGAGGCACAGCCCCTAGTTTCAGACCTGGGGGCTTGCAGAGGGCTGTGCAGTGATCCTCTTGCTGCTGAGTCTAAAAGGCATGAAGAGGGAGACTGATTCCAGCACGCTGGCAAGCCAGCTAGGACTCCTGCTCCTGACCTCACACCAGCTTCCTCCTGGGTGTAAGCTGCTGACTCTGACTGAGTTAGTCACTGCTGAGAGCCAAAGGAGCCAGGACCCACAGGGTATTTCACTCTAAAAACATCCAGCAATGCTGCAGAAATGCAGGCTTGTGGAATAAAACAGTTAAGCAGAAGATTCTTTATCACTCTAGCAAAACGGGCAAGCAGAAAATCTTCAGTTTCCTTTCAAAAGTAATTTCATGTTATTTCTCCTGTGTTGCTCTGATGTTTTTGTTTCAAAGAGAGTGAGGATGATATGGAGTTTTGTTTCTTTCTTTATTTTTATTTAGCACCTCTGGGCAGTGACCCAATCAAAGCCTCATCTCCCTAACAGAGGCCTGTCTGACCACACTTTGCATGTTCCGATTTTCATTCACAGGCAAAGACTTTCTGTTGTCTAAGTATTTTTACTCTGTCATAATCAAAATGCAAATTGTAGCTTAACTTAAAATAAACATGTCAGAAACACTTGACATGACCTGCATACCTGTCAACAAGTGATAATCAAATTTCCTTGCCATACTAAAGTTGGGCAGAAGACATTTATTTTTAAAAAAACCAACCCAACCTCTCTGGTTTCTATATTATATTGAATTTCTGAGACACAATGGGAGTTTTTCTTTTATGCACAGGAGTCTAAAAGGAGTACAAGCAGTTAAAGGGATGTCTGCTGAAGCTGGGACAAGGGTACAACTTTTCTTTGAAACAGCTTACATGCAGCACTACTGAAACTTAAAGAGTAAAGATGGAATTATTTCTCTGTTTTTTCCATTTATTGATTATGTAAATAGTTTCCCTTCTATAAATATTTATCTAGTCCATTTCTCTCTGAAAATCAAACATCAGCAGGGCTAGAAAAGGGAACACAATTGTAAAATTGGCATTAGGGTGTATTTGTGAAAGTTGAGAGCAGAAATTGCAGGTCATTTTTAATGACGGTAAAACCCAAACTGACACTGACCCTTACAAAATTATTTGGAAAAAAAAAAAAAGACACAGTGCCAAAAGGAAACTTCATACAGAGAAGTTCTTTTTTTAAAAAATGCAGTGATAACATGGCAATGTTTGGCAGCAAAAAGATAAAGGTGTAAGGAAAGAGAAATTATTCCAGCTTCTTTCAGCATAAACTTCCTCTGGAAGTGTTTGCCAGAAACAAAAAGCACACCCGAAGAATACAAACAGGCCTGTATAGTACATGGTTAAAATTATCAATGTCTCACTAACTTGTGATCCAGACTAAGCAGGGCATTAAAAACTCCAAAAGAGCACAGCATCTTCTATTCCTGAAGAGACTGAAAGGGTACACTGACATAACAGTTTCCAACAGCTGTGATAACAGCCTGTGCAGGGTCATGCTGGAGCTGATGGACAACAGCCCCTTGCACACAGAGCACTGGAGCCGTGCTTTGTGGGGCTGCCTGTTGCCAGGCTCGGCTCTGGTTACCTTGTACAGTATATCACAGACTAATCCCTCTGTACTTGTCTGAGTCCTCCTCTGAGGGTTCTCCCCGATCTCCTTTTCTGGTTTTGCCAAGGCAGAGGAATGCCTGTCCCTGCCTCCTTTACTTGATTTTGCCTGTTTGAGCTCCTGACGCAAAATGGCCCTTCCTCACCCAGAGGTGTTGTGAGACACATAGAAGAGGGCTTTTCCTTTCCACACTAATTGGATGAGTTTGGGGTGCAAAAGTTCCAAACCTCTGCTAAATACAGCATCAGAACAAAAGCATCTCTTTGTCATGGCACCGCTGCTCCGAGACAGGAACTTACTGCATTAAAATCTGAGACACTTCTTATTTATTTGAACAATCTCCCACTAAGTTCAATGCAACTGTACTGAGAGGAAACTACACTGGGGACTGCTGAACAGAAAAGCTCATGATTATCATCTATTATCCCAGGAAACCTACTGCTATGGGAGACACGGCAGGACCAGGACACAGGAAGCTTTGGCACTCTTTGCTAGCCTTAACCCTAACTCTGGGAAGACTGCTGTTCCTCCCTGAAAAGCCACTCCGTGGAAGAGGACCACAGTAACACATCCCAGAATACTTCAGCAGGGTAAAATGGAGGGCAAGCTGCCCACAAACACATGTGGTAAGTAAGGAAAATAGATACCAGGCCTCCTTAGCTGATGAATATTCCAAAATAAACATCACAGGAAGAGACCTTTCTCCTGTCCAGCAGCACAGCTTCAAGAGGGACATTCGCAGATCAGGTGTTGCCATGGGATGCCTTCAGATATAGCCTCAGGATGTCTTGACTGTTTCCTGTAGATTCACAGAGCAGGTGAAAGAGTGAATTCTGAAGATCTTGTCCTCTCTTTCTATGTAGTCTCAGGAACCTGGAGCCTGATTCTTTGTAAATCTAAAAAAATTGCAAAGACGTAATTTCTGGCGGCAGGAAGTGTGACTGGCACCCTGGGGAAGCTGAGGAGCATTAAAATCTAAAAACCAAACCTGACTTTTTTTGCAAAGATGCCACCTGGATTCTGACAAAAACAGATTTGCAATGCAAATTTGCATATTTTAGGAAAGTCTGAGTGCAGAACGCTAGAAAGGTGTCAAATGTCTGATACAAACTATGTTCTTAAAATATGTGAAAGGAGTATGGATGAAGATGATGTCAGAGGGGGTAACCAGTTTTCTGATTATTTGTCTTTGCAGATGGCAATTTGTGCCAGTGTAATTTTTAAGCTGCTTCTGGAATTCTCTCTTTCTGTTCCTGCAGGTTCAGCTGTCCCTTGCCATCCTGTTGCTCTGGACTACATGCTAATGCCCTCTGATGTGCCAAATGGGGAGAGAACCAGTTGCCATGCTTTACTGGAGGGGATAAAACCTAAGAAAAGCAGCAAGAATTGTAAAATTTTAAACTTTTCCTTTTTTTCCTCTTTCTCACAAAAACTATGATTGCACTTAAAAGGCAGAATTAACACATGAGAATACAGAGTCAAAGGATGTGGAATTCATATCCTAAGCAAAAAATGAAGGGTAACTGCATGGCGTTTGGCACCTGAGTATGATGAAGCTTTCAAGAGCATTTCCTCTTTCAGGGACCTGAACTGTTGGAGATTATATGTATTGCATACTCAGCTTGCACACTTACAGAAAAATTCCCTTTTAGGCAATTGTAAAATGCATGTGTTTCAGCCATTTCCCTGGCATTAGTATAAACAAAAATAAAGAGAAGAGGACTGCAGAGGACAATTCACAGAGGATTAGTGGAAGGAACATGAAACCAAGAAAGGTGTATATGCCCATATTTTCCCTAATGCTCACAGCAACTACTGAGTAAGCAAATGACCACTCCTAGGATGACTAATGGTGTAACTACTTAAGGACTTATTTCTACTGAAGTTTATGAAAGTTAAATCAAAACAAACCACAGTTTAAAATAGAAATGTTCATTATCTGCTGTGAGCTGCAGAAGACTATTTCAGCCCATGCATGATTTTAAGCATGTGTGAAGTTCTTTGGAAAGAGATGAGGTGCTTAAAACCACGTGCTCACACTGACTGCTTTGCTTAAGCGGGGTCTCCATCTGACCATACTGAGCTGCACATCCAAAGTCTTTGCAACTTTACTTTGTAGCCATTACTTTTGGCCCCACAGGAAGCTGTTTATAAATATCTGAAATAATAGATCTGTACAGCAGAAAAAGGAATCAACAAAATATGGTCACTATGGCAACAGATATTTTCTGGATGTAGTTTTGCTTCTAATCAGCAATGGTGTCCCCATGTTCCTAACAATGGCAAAAGTTGTCAGGCTTTTCTTGTTTGCCTGTTTGTATTAAATGTGTTCTTACAGAGTAAAACAATAAATGTAACATTCAAGTATTTTAGACAAAAGTCCCTTTTCAGAAGTATTTTACACTAGTTTAAAAAATATTAGGACCTTGAAAAAAGGAATCCATTGTTTTCCCATCTTCTTATTGCTCTCCTGTCTCTCTGGTACAGAGCAAGCCTCTGCTACACTGAGAAATTTCATAGGCTCCAGCTCTGCATTCAGATAGTAAAGTGATCCCTTCACCACCACCAACAGCTGAAAGCAAGGTTAGAAAAAAATGATGCCACAAACCAAACCGCTGTTTTCAACAGGCAGTGCTGGCTGACTCCTGTGCCCATATTAAACAAAACCAGAAAATAAAAGGTGCTCACACTTCACCAGACCCCACCTGCAAAATATTCTTCTGGCCATGTCAATCACAAAAGTTAGGCCCTACATGCAGGATGTGCTGGAAATGTCCAGGTCATGTCTGTGCATAGTCTCTGAACTCACCAACAGCCTCCCTGGAGTTTTGCAAATTTCATGCTTTGTGGATTGAGTCTTTGATAAGTTGTAGATATCTCAGAGGGTTTTGTAAATTTGTCTGCACTTTGGTGGAGCTCAAAAACACTAAGGAGTTGTTTGAGCTTGTTTTCCCTTTATTTTTTTTTCTTGAGTACATAAAACAACATTTCAAAAATAGTTTCAAACACCCATCTTGTCTATTGCCAAATGAGAGGGCATTTCCAGGATAGGTCTGTATTTCCCCTCTGGTTTTAAGTTCCTGGGTTTTTTAATAATCAGTGGCCTCAAAGGTATGCAGTCTGTCCACCTATTTTTTCCTTTGCTCAAAAATGAACAAATCCATTGGCAGTGTCAACCAAATGCAGCAAAGGAGGTCAGTCCTCAGAGATTGTTAAGACTGTACAAATTTCATGAAAACAGTTCTTTGGTAGAGGGAAGCAATCTTTTTCCGTGCCATGACTGCCAGAAAAGTTTGTTCACTGTCTTGTCAGCTGTGCAAGGATCTGTGTTAGCACTGGGGCAAGAGGCAAAAAAGTACCCCCACTTCTGATTGCCCCATTCAAGGCAAAAGGTTCAGTGGGAGTTGACACCTTTTTTAGACACCAATGTAAATCATGGCTCTTTCTGAAATCAGCCTTTGTAACTCCCAGCGTACCTGACCTTGCCAATCTTAGAGACAGTTAAAATGTTAGTACTGATTTTTAAGTGTCTCTTCACAGTTACCTGTGCCAACTCAGATGGGAAGTTTTATTCTGAGGTCACTCTCCAATGGAGATTTATTCATTTATTTACTTATGATAATTATCATGTGATATTTTGGAGAAGAGAAATCTATTCATGCAAGAGAGGCATTAGGTTTGTAAAGCTCAAGCCATGCCCTCCACACAACCAAAACAGCAGCAGAGCCATACAGAGATGCCAGAGCAAGGGATATGCTCAGCGAGGCTCTGACTTGCAAACTTTGGGGTTTGTTTTCCTTCTCTTTCATCAGTCCATGAAACTCATGCTAGCAAAGGAGCTATAGCTGAAATAAGGTATTGAGAAAATCAGCAACAAAATACTTGGAGCTGACATGACTACTTTCCCTCTGATCTTTAGCCTTCAAGCCCCTCCTGACACAACTCACCTTCTGGGCACAGCAAAGAGAGCAAAGGAAACTGATGACCTCTCACCCACATCAGCACCCACGGCAGCAGCACCAGCGCATTAACCCAGGCTGCTCTAGGAATATACAGCTGGTTTTTTGGCATGACATTTATCTCCTTTACTCATACAGTATCTTAAAGCAAATATTCCAAGTAAAATTAAATGCTACTAGATTTTTCCTATATTAAAGAATATCTTCATGTACTCCTGTGCATGGGTGAGGAATTCATAAAATCTGAGGTCCTTTATGTTTGCATTGAGAGTGTACCCCCTCCCTGAACGTGGCTGTTTGACAACTGCAAAGCAGGGTTATCTGACATTTGTTTTCTAATGCACATGCTGTTTCAAAAAGAATAATGAAAATGTAAATAAATGCAAAGGAATCTTGAGGGCAGAAAAATATTTACAAAGAAAACACTTAATGAAAAGCCCACATATTGCTCTGTATTGTTTCACTGACCATATATATACGTTAATTCTTCTAAGCCTCATTTGCCTAACAGCATGGAAACTGCCAGCATTATAGCAACTGCTATCAGATAACTTTAAATGACATTACACAGACCATACAAACAGCAAACAGACTCAAGTGACTGCTTTCTTGGATCTGACCTGAGGTGCAGCGTGGTTTTGCTACACGTAGACTTTAAGGTTGCTGGACACCACCTGAGTCCCTAAGCTTCTATGGTAAGAGAAGTTACACAATATATTGCAAGGACTGGGCTCTGAGAAATTTCACGTGTTGGGGACTGATTTGAAATTTTAATTCATACCCTTGCCAGTCTAGGGGGTTGTTTTTCCCTGATTCTATCTTCTCATACTTTGCTGTCAATTCTTAGTCAGTGAGATGAGAAAACTGTTGCATAATTCCTGAATTTCACTTTTAGGACTGTTTTCCTGATGCATCCAGGGTCACAGCAGTACAGAGAATCCCCAAGCCAGAACTCCCTGTGCTACATGCTAACTCAAAACAGTCACAAAGGGAGATAGGCGGTGTGGATCTCAGCCGCAGAGATGCTCTGAGATCTTGAAAACGCTTGTGCATGTACTGAACTCATTAAAAGGAACTCTTATTTTCCAGGGGCCTTTTCACATGTTTCAGAAGATGCCTATTAGGATCACAGCACAGACAAAACTACTAAACTTACAAAGGATGCCTTTACAGAAGAGAGTGAAGAACAGAACAAATCCTCCAGAACAAACTGCATTTCTAGTACTCAAAGATGCATCCTTTCACAAAGATTTCCTCCATTTAAATAAATTATGAAAATATTTTCCTATCCCCTGCATATAATGTCAAATTTAAATGACTCTTCATACTCACTAGTATTTCTCATGAACTTCTAATCTGGTTGCACTTAGGGTCTCTATTTATTTCAAGGCAGCTGCCTCCCCTCCATTTTAATAAAACCTGTTAACACGCTTGAGAGTCAAACATGAACAAAAATCTCCCATTCCCTCCAAAGTATGCATTCACGAAGATGTCATTAATAAATAAACATTCTCTAGTGTTCTGTTTCTTTTGTTGAGCTTATTGGTGTTGAGAAGCCTTCTTCTTCATTTATTTATGTAGGTATTTTATTTCCTTATTGAGTTTCAAAGATGAAAAGGGAAAAAATAAGTACCAAGGAAATAGCTGATAGACTGAAATGACCAAGAATTTTCCCAGGGAGGTTAAAAAAAAAAGCTTTAACATGAAGATGTTGGTGTCTCATTATTTAATTTAATATACCTGCTTTTAATATGGAATTTATTCCATATTTTAATATGGAATGCATGACATTCTGTGTATGAGAGTAGACAGCAAGCCAGTATAGTAAAATCAATGTGCAGAAATGCAGTTTCTCCTAATTCTGATTTAATGATATTGCATTTTAGGCCCCTAAATGACTGTTGTGCTTTGAAGTGAGGCAATCCTGCCTAGTCCAGCCTTATTCAAATGGCAGAATATGTACAGATCAGAGAGCAGGTCAGTTTTACACAGATCCACTGAGGTCCCACTCACTCACTTGCAGCAGATGCAATATCCTTATCTTTTCCCAAATTCCCTAAGGGACACAGTGCATGGCAACATACTTGCAGCTCCCAGTGAAAAGACAATGTGCAAGATTGGGTCAGCAAGGGGGCTGATCTCTTGATGTCACCTTGTACTTCATCACAGATCTTGGTAAATTGAGCAAATCTCAGAAAATTTATTGCTCAGATTCTAATTTTAAAGTGAATTGATAAACCTCAGTGAAAATTAATGGACTTTGACAAATGCTAATTGAGTAGACCAGATGCTTATCTTAGGTCTCAAAATACAGTCTACGTTTCGTGTCTTAAAAAATCCAAGCACTATACCTAATACTTATATGCAATTAATATGAAATTTTAATTGTTTCATGTTGCCTGGGTCCATTTTTCAAAGCCAGAATAATTCTTCAGTAGAATTAATCCAATTTGATCCTTGTACATGGCTTACCTAAGGACAATGTAGTATCTTTTCTACAGCACTGTTAACACACTCACAGCTGTATTTTCTCAGCAAAGGTCCTTTCTAGAGGTGAAAATGGAGGCATTAGAGCACAACATGCTTTCTGTGTCCTACTTCATAACATCACACCTTATATGAACTCTGAAACTTAAGACTAAGGGACAAACATGACAAACCAGCCAAACAGTACTATTTTTATTCTCATGACAAAGCCTGAGTTTGGTTGGTTGGGTTTTTTAAAATTCTTTTTAAAGGCAAAAGTCATGCCTTTTCCAACTGAGGACAATAAAGGCTGTAAGAGGGCTTAGAAAACCTCACATTGCCTTACTGGGTTGCAGCGATCAGTATGTGGATGCTACACTGACGAAACTCCTGCTACTCAAGCGGTAACATACTCAAACTTCCACTTGTACTGCAAAGCAAAACAACAAAAAACCAACGTGCTGCACAGTTTTGAAGCTGTAGCCCTTGGGGCTAGAATCTTACAGGTTAAACTTACAGGTAAATTTTTGACAGAATTTGACTTTCAGATTTGTAGGGTAAATATAGAAAGCAATGGTGACTCAGGGCAGGCAGAGCTCCTCCCTTTCTGAGTCACTTCTGCTTGGATATCAGAGGGAGATGGGAGCAGAGCTGTATACCTGCAGGTGTCACCTTACCAAGGGATCATACTACAGAGATCCTGACCTTTTGGCAGGGTGTGAAGAAAGCCTCCACGATCTTTTGCAGAGGGAGGGTTATTCCATTTTAGCATTTGCGCCAAATTCTAACTTACCTCGTTTCTACCTACCAAAAAAAAGCAAGCAGACAGGAAAAAAAAAAATCTCTGAACCAGCAAAGATAATGTGGTCTGACAGTCCTTGAAGAAGAGGAATGCTGTGTTACAGAGGAGTGCTGGCTGTACCACAGCAGCAGGTGGTGAGACTCAGTGCAGGGTAGTAAATCTCTCCAAGGTCCTTCTGGAATGAAGGCACTGAACAACCATCACATGCCGCTATTTTTTTTTAACAAATCACATCTAATCCAACAAGTGGAAGCACCTAAAAGCTGTTGTTATATTGCAGCTATTTTTAGTTGAAGAAACCAAGACTGCAAAGTAAACTGGATAGTAAGACGCTCAGACTAAAAATACTTGACAGCAACATGATATCTTTGGATCAGAAAACATGGTTGAGCTAGTAAACAAGCTACATTCTCCTACAACACAACTCATGAGCACTGTATGGGTGAAACAGGCAGTACTCTGTCTATCTAGAAAGAGGACAGTGCATAAATGGGATGACTTCCGGCTAAAGTCCATCTTCCCTCCTAAATCCTCTCTTCAGCCCTTGCAAAGAAAGTCTCAAGCTCTAGTCTGATTGTCCAAGCCACAACACGAAGAATGCCTCCACATCCCTGGGAAAAGATGCTGTGAGAAGAAGATGAAGCACAAATTTAATTCATCTGCTTTTCCGTTGTTTGTCTTTGTGCCCCAGATACCTCCAAACGAAAGGAGAGGACAGTTCTCTGGAGCAGTTCTCTCTCTTCTTTGCTTTGATTAGCAGACATCCCTGGGTGAGTGCTGAGGAACACTGAAACCTCTCTTTTCCTCTTAATGAAAAAATAGTCAAGGGAACATTTTGGGCTCTACTTTAATTGCTTCAGCAGTGAGGTGAAAGCAAATTTTCTTGCAAACTCACTTTCCCCAGTACAAGCAATACAAGAACTAAGTCCTTAAAAAAAAAAAAAATTGTGTTGGGTTGAAATTGACAAATGAGGATGTGGTATTTTCTGGCCATAAATTAGAACCTTCCAGCTCTCTGACAGGAAAACATAAAGTCACTTCTCTGGGGGACTGAGAGTGCATGAGGCCACTGACACGGCTATTCCCGAATCCAGAGCTGCAGTACTACAGCATTCATGTCACCAGTTTCTCACTAAGGACTAAGGGACCGAAGCATGTTTAAATGAGATCTTCTCTGCATTTCTATCCATGTATCCACATTTCTTTTCTAATAACCTACTTCTGCTAAGAGATGTGCAGTGTTCTGTGAGGCTGGTGTCTGGCATACAGCTTGTCGACTGCCAGTTTAATCCCTTGTAATAATAACTGGCGAGGGTTTAGTGGCTGTCTTTCACCAGCATCCCCATATTTGTTTCTGGGTTTTTTTTCCCTGCTTATTTGACTGCAGGTCAGATGCAACCTGATGTAATTTGGTTTAATTTCTTTTCTTTTAGCAGTGCTGGTTGAGAATTTTTTCTCAACAATATTCTTTGTACCAGACTTCTTGTTTTGCATACAAAATACAAGCAGGTAAAACAAGTCACGTGTTTTATTAGTCCAGGCTATGTGTATATGGCTCAGCAGACAGGTCCAAGTACTGATTTTCTCATTGGGTACTATAGTGTGGTGGGTGTGCAACATTTTAAGGATGCACAGGAGTGTGCTTAGCAGGCAGTCATTCAGCTATCACGCCACACAGAACATCAATGAGATTTTGCAGATTTGTTAAATGTCTGTCTTAGTTGCCTGTGATCAGGACAGGCAAATATGAGACTCAAGTGTTTCACACTCCAATTTATAAGCTTTAGCTAGTCTGCAAAACCCAATTTATTGCTTCCCTGACACAACTACCCTTGCTTGTTGTCAACATTAAGAATCATTGTTCCAACCCTGAGTGTGTCACATGGTGGGTGTGAGAGCTTTGTGATTTTGCAGGTTCAGCCTCTGGCATCAGCGCTCCGTCCATTACAGCATCATAGGATAACTTCAGTTCATGCCAGGCACCAGCCTCGTTCTACCTTCTGACCTGTTCTAGCACTGGCCAGCACTGTTCAGTATAGCACTCATGACTTGGTATTCATAAACCCTTTCCCTTGGTTTTTTTTCCCAACATACCATTTCCTCATGTCCCCCTACCAACACAACATGCATTGTAACTTTTATGGATGCATTCAACCTTCTGGCTTCACTTATCATTCACCCCTGCTTCCCCTGACATGTCTATTATTTTCCTACAGATAGGCAATGTGTCTTAAATCTCTAGTTCCACAAGCTTTGACTTTGTTTGCTGAGTCGCTGAAATTCTATGTCACCTCTTCCACTGCCCTTTAAAGGGAAAAATATTCCCATCAGAAACTACATCTGGTGGTCGACATTTGGTGATTTAATTAGGAATAAAGATGTTTTCATAGTTGAAGATCATGTGGCTTAGAGCTCAGATACTGCAACAAAAGGGATTTTGGAATATGGCAATATTAATAGGTTTCAGGAGGAAAAAAGAATCCTGTGATGAAATCTCTTATAATAGGAGAGACGTGGTGGAAGCTTCCCCAGTTAGGAAACTTTTAGCAGACATTGAAGAACTTATCCTAGATAAGGATTGTAGATCAGGAAGAAGAGTGAGAAGATGATGAGGTTTCCAAGTTTCTCTCACTGTGATCTGTTGGAACATGAGTGTACCTACTTTATGCTTCCCTAGACAAAGTCAAACTATCAGCAGTGTAGCACACATTAAGCAGAGCAGAGGTTAGACACTCTGCTCTTCTCTGTAATGGGATGTGGTTGGTGGAAGTGCACAGATTAGCAGACAAAGCCATGCCTAATGTTATTAACCAAATGCTTTCACGGCGCTATGGCATTATGGAACTTCAGCAGAAATGTCTCACTGACCAAACTGATGGTCTTACTAGGTTAACAGAGAAAGAATTACTTTTATTTTCAGCCCTGCATAACAAATCATGGTGGTTTAGGTCCCACACATATTAATAAAAGTGTTAGCAAATAAAATGTGTGTGTAAGTATATGCATATGTATATGTATATGTATATAGAAATTCCAGCTGCATTTATTTGATGGTGCAGTGAATGTTCTGAAGACCACTATTATTTACTGAAATAAAGCAGTAACAAGAATGACTGGTGTGCAATATAATCATGGGTCTTTGTTGTTTCTAGAAGCCTAATGAATGAACACACAACATCCATTGGTTTCCAACATGACAGGCATATGGTGTTCATAAATAAATAAAAAGCATGATATTACAGTTACGCTGATACCACTGAGTGGCAACATTTGGTAAACTGGAACACTGTCTATTCTATCCTACCTCGACAGCAAAAACACAAAATCTCTGAGTAAAACCAATTAATTGTGACTGATAGCTTCTGAGGCTTCCTCCCATTAAGCCGTGTTACTAGGTTTCAAATGAAACACTAGATCACTTTCTCATTTATAGCTTCAGATATATATTTTAAAACTATTAAAATTACATAGAAGGTAATTGTCAGCTACAATACCCTTCAGCAACAATACCTCCATACCTAGGAGAGATTCCCAGCGATATAAAAGACTGCAGCAGGACCTGGGTGCCGGTATTCTACTTTGATTTAAAACTGAGATCCTGAAAAGGCCAAAAGAGCTGCCTGCAGGACCAATACTGCTCTTCTACAGTGACCTACTGTTCGTGGTACTTACCAAAACACAGGTGACCCTGGTTCAATTTCCAAATTTCCATGCATTTAGGAACCTCAAGTTCACATCTCATGCAGGAATGCTCTACCTAGACACTCCTCTTTCCACATGTTCTCACTTCTTGCCCAAACTGTCACACTTTTCACCAGTGGCATCACTTCTGCAAAATTTGCAGCATATAGGAATACATTTCTTTCTGCTACACTTGCATTACAAAGCCACAACCAGTTCCTTAGCAGTAACTCAACAGCTGACCCATCTCAAAACACCAAAATACACCAAAATACATATTATCTTAAGCAACTGGGAAAATTACACTGGTGAAGTTGTCCACGGACTTCCCTTCAGCACAATAAATGTGGTACAGTCCATGCCTTTAAATCTTAAAATCCATTAGTCAGACTGCAAACTTAGCCAGACATCCAACATGGCCAGGTAAACATTGTACCATGAACTCAAGCTAACTCCAGGCTAATCCTCATCTGAATTCATCCAAATTCATCCATATTCTGTGGTACCTACAGGTTCTGTAGATAAACCTTGCTCTTCAAGCTTTGCAGAAACCCAGCCCCAGCACAAAGACACAAGCCCCAGTCAGTCCAGAACATTTCCACAATGGGTGAATCTGAAAGAACTCCCTTCCTAGGCTGTTTGTGGTAACCTCCTTTGGAGACCAAAATCTGGAGTTAACACATGGAATAGGAGGGAAGCATACAATATACTCCTGATCACTAAAGTATTCAAATGGTCTTGAATTAACTTCCATATGATAGAGGTCACCTTTCTCTTTGGGTAAACCTAAAGTGATGATTAAGACTGAGATATGATTGGAAAATATTTTTATTTCTGAGGGCTGCTGAAGCCTGGTGCTGGTACAATCATATCAGCCACAGTGTGGTCATAAGGTCATGCATCCAAGAGCTGGAGGCCTGTGTTTGTTTTTCACAGGTTATGCCATGCAAAAATAAAGCCTTGTGCTGACAGTGGACTGAATGGACTAAAGGAAGTTGCAAATAATGAGGTATCACTTCTCTGGGATTTAGGTAAGGATTCCTAGGAATCCTAAGGCTGGAAAATCATACTCTAGATTCTGTCAGACCACCAAAGCAGAAAAAGGTCCGACACTAGAAGGCATGTAAGGTAAACTGAGTTTTAAAGAGTTATCCTTCAATTGTAGGGATTGTTTTCCTGTGATAGTGTTAGTGATACAGTTCAGTTATAGGAATGAATGGGCTACAGAATTGTGTTTTTTCCTGAATTTTACTGGGATTGCCGTCTTAAATTGAGGGTGCTAATACAGTATAGGACTGTTGTAGCATAGCTTAGAGGATATATTTTGATTTGTTAATGGCCAGTGTCACTTCCGGTTTTACATGTGTTAGCTTGTCAAGTAGGTTGAAAACTGTACTGCAGATATTTTGAATCAGCAGTATGAACAAGGGCTGCATGATGAACGCTACCTAAATGCAAGACATTTTTCTTAGTTGAGACATAGTGTGGAAAGTCGAGGGGGGGTTTTGAATCCCGGAAGACCTGCTGTTGCTGCTAGGCCACAAAGCTAGATTTTGGGTTTGGGTCTGTCAAAGTCAACAGTCTTCCACTTGGGCTGAAAAAGGAGAACTCCTAAATACATCTGCGAGTAGTTTTGGAACAGCTTAATGTTGCTTTTTGGCCTTAATACAGGAGTTTGTGTAAAGCCAGGCTAATTCACCCTTTGTGCAGACACCACTCAGGAGTGCTGGGTACAGCAAGGAAAGGAAACATGATGGGGTGGACTACATTTGGTTTTAGGTGAAGTTCATCTTCCATGTCCACAGGGGTCTGAGAAGTTAAATGCACTACTGAGTGGGCTGTGTGCTGCAGGGCTCCATTGAGCACTGACACCCTTAGCTGGGCTACTATTTAAGTTCAGGTCACTGGGCTAGAGTTTAAAGTTACTATTAACCCTCAAAACAGAAGTGGCTGGAGTGTCAGGTTTAACACAATGTTCCAGACCAACAGGAGACTCAAGCTGGAAGACATTTGGGGACAGAGTTAGCTAACTTAACTGAATTCACGTCAAGGCTAAGGACTGGTCATAATTTCAGCTGAAGAGCAACATTTATGTCTCCTCCTGCTGATGTTGTTAGGTTTCACTTGAGTCAGTCTTAACATGTTAAACCAAACTTAATCTGGAGAGTCTGAAGGAACAAGCAGAGTTTAGTGACAGCATAGCTTAGGATTGTATAGGCCTTTAGAACTAGGAAAACTACCAATGACAAAATCAAATGGAGCTAAGGTTAGATATGGGCAAGCTGGGCCTGAGTTAAGGGCTAAGTGCTCTCATTATGGTTAATGTTTGGTACCAGAGGGGCTGAAAAACTTTGTGAAAGTCTATCTTGCAAATGATGCATTGCTCTTTTTTCTAAGGGAGAGAGTCTTCATAGGGAAAAGCCTAGCAGACAGAGGAAGAAGGTGAAAGCAGAAAGAGACACACAGTACTTATCAAGACTTTAGGACCGCAAGAGAATGGTTTAGCAGTCTATACACATATGCACATCTCTTTTCCCCAATCTTTAACCTTTCTCCCATCCTTCTGGTCTCCCTGTGAGTCTCCCTTCCCCCCAACTCCACAGTCCTCTGTCTCTTTATGTCACACACACATTCCTTTCTTTTTCTCTTCATTCTCCCCAGTCCCAGCATTGGGCAGAGGCAGGAAGAGAAGAGAAAAACAAGGGAAACAGCTTTACCATTTTTTTTCCATCTTGTGACCAAACGAACAGCAAGAACCACAACCACCAGCACCACCACAATAGAAATGGATGTGTTGCCGCACGGTAGTTTTGCTAGCCTGGAGAGAACAGTAAGTGGAGGTTGCAGAGGTTTGACCACAAGCCTTCGGGGAGGGATCGAAGCGTTTGAGGACCGCCAGCAGCCAGTGAGCCGCTGTGCCCGCGGGCACCTTGGCCGGCCGGGCACCGGTGACCCTACCGGACCCTGCCTCCTGGCACTTGCTGTTTGCAGCAAACCTGCCTCGAAGGGCACCGGGCCTCCCCGAGGGGCACCTCCGAGGCCGCTCCTTTGCCTGGCGGCCCCGAGGCCCGGCTGCCGCCGCACGGGGGGCATCCAGCTGTTGCCAACAGCTGCGTGTCAGCCCCGGCTGCGCCGCGGCCGAGAGCAGGGTCCGCCCCGCCGCCGTCCCCGCCCCTGCGAGGAGGAGGAGGAGGAGGAACCGAGAGTGCCCGACCCGGTGGCTTTTAGGGGGCAGGCCACTCAGTTGCTAGAGCCCAAGCCCTGCACTCCTCTTCCAGCTGCTGTTTCTGCTCGTTTCCAGCGCTACGGCCGCCAGGCTGGCTGCTGCCCGGCCTCCCCTCCTCCTTTTGCCGGTACCTACCTCAAAACCGCCCGAGGCTGCGAGGCTCCGCTCTTGAAGGAGGAGGAAGCTGGGTCTGCAAAGGCAGAAGGGAATTGCATTGTAGCTGGGTGGCGGGGGGAAAACGGGGGGGGGGGGAAGAGAGGAGGAAAAAAAAAAATAAAAAGGAAAAAGAGAGCGGGGCTGAGTCTGGAAGCGGGTCTCGCCGCCCAGAACCCGCACGCCCCGGCGGCCACGCGTGGGTGCAGATCGCGGCGCGGCGCGCAGGGCCGGGCGGAAGATGCACACGACGCAGAAGGACACCACTTACACCAAGATCTTCGTCGGGGGCTTGCCCTAC
>VWYP01019715.1:148751-240629 GCA_013400435.1 Pycnonotus jocosus
GGCCCGGGGCCGGGACCGGGGTCCGAACGGGGGGCCCTCGGCGCCGCCCGCGGGTACGGCCGGGTCGCTGTTATGGGCGGGAGGCTTCTCCTTCCCCGCGGAAAGGGATCTAATGCGCGGCATCGCCCGTTAAGGTCACCATGGCTGACAGAGCTGCTGCTGAAAGGGCTTGTAAGGACCCCAACCCCATCATCGATGGCAGGAAAGCCAACGTGAACCTGGCGTACCTGGGTGCCAAGCCGCGGATAATGCAGCCAGGTGAGGAAGCAGCCCCGAATGGCTTTTCTCTCCGTACCTCAGGTTTCTGAAGAGAGTAAAACTTCAAAAAAAGGTAGTGCTGCCCTCCACCTTCCCGAAGTACGCACACAGTTGGGCGTGCTTTGGTTTTGATTTTTGAATGCAGCATGTAGTAACTTTCTGGCTATTTTGCACATGTGCCTTATTTAAAAAACAAAAACCGTCAGAGATAAAATATCTGAAGTTCCCCAGGAAGACTTCCACTGCTCAAACACTTCATTGGTTATTCCTGCTGCTGGGAATGTGGTGGCGCTGACCATTTACAGTATCGTTGCAGGGTAAGATTGGCCTAGGAGTGAATCGCTTCCAATGTGTGCGGTCATATTAATACAAACAATATCTTACTGCAAACTTCTCAAGCAGATGGCTGCTATTATGCAGATTTTAAAATTAAATGGCTCTTCCTAAGACCACATCTGAGACAATCTGATGTCCTAGCCACTTCCCAGACTGCTGCTTTGCAGCAAGAGTGAGAGGAGCGTGGAGTGTGTGCACATTTGTGCTCTAAAGGAGCCCATTCTGAATTCTCCCATGTTTAGCCTGATGAACTCTTGTGTGGGTAATTAAGTGCTCACCAAGGAGAGATGGGGTTTATGCTAGGGTGTTTGGAGAACAGAAATGAAGTTGAGGTTTGACCCCCTTGTGCTAAGTCCTCATGAATAGAGATGACTTAAATTTTAAGTCTGTAGAAATGACACAAATACACTGATGAATGGAAAGTATCATTCAGTCATTCAGATGCTAAAGTCAGGGATCCAAATGGAGCACCAGGTAAAATGTGAACGAAGACGATGTACTTGTCTAGAAAAAGTCATTTTCCTAAACATCTCTAGGGAAGCGTGTGCTTTACTGGTTTCAGTTCTCTCTGTGTGTGTATATGGACTGATACATTTTGCTTTCTGATTTTTGGTTCTACAGCCTTTCAGATGTTGTTACTGAAGTGAAGGCTCTTGCTCTGCAATTTTTTTGTGTGTGTCTATATATAGTATAAATAAGTGGCCAAAAAAATGCCCATACAGAGAATGTGATGTTTTTGTTGGTAGGTTTTGCCTTTGGTGTCCAGCAGCTTCATCCAGCTCTCATACAGAGGCCTTTCGGGTAAGTCTCAATGGGACCTCAAACAGGGGAGGAAAAAAACCTTTTGTTTAAAAAAAAAAAAGGAAAGAAAAAGTATGATTGTTGAAGGCTTCTTGCAGTAGCATCCTTAAAGCTGGCCAGCAATGCTGAAGCTCTCAGATTTGTAAATGTATACCCATAAATGCGCTCATCTTGTCGGTCATGTTCTAAATGCCGTAGCTGAGTCAAGTTGTGTGGGACGTGGCCCTTCCAACTAAGCAGCCCAGTCCCACATGACCCTATGATAAAACAAGGAGGTATGACTTGATGCAAGATTGCTGTGCCCCATTTCTCTTTTTTCAGCTTGACTCAATGTTATTTATCTCTTTCTAATCTGACAGGGATCGTTTACAGTTAAGATAACTGATCAGAAGGATATGATGATAAGAGGTGGAATAGTTCTGTTTGGAATTAAACTCTGTAACCAGTAGACTCAAACACAAACAAGCTAAAATGGTGATTAACGATGCATGTATGTTTTTTCATATAGTCAATAGACCTCCGTGTGCTTTTTTTTTTATTTATTACAGTAATGAAGTGGTGTTGATAGCTAAACTGTGTGCTTTTATTTAATTGAAAGAGCTGTAGTGAAAGTTTTTGGGGGGGTCATTTTGATTTTGGTTTTGTTGTTGAGGAGTGACTTTGCCATGGGGAGCAAAGGGCCTTTTTTTTTCCTTGCTTTCAAGCTGTAGCCTGTGACTTTTTTAACCATATTTTGTAGTGAGTGCTAAATGGTGTGACTTCTTGATTTTTAAGTAAATCAACATATTGCTTGCATGTTCATAATTTTTGGAGGATTTGTTCTTGGGAAGGGTGTGGAGCTCCTTATTAACGATGTGCGTCCATTTGGGCTTTCTAATTTGAGGGGATTTTTTCTTCGATCTGTCTTTAATACATAGTGCATTTCTCCTGAATTTGAGTATAAACTATTGCTAAGTGGATCTAACTCTTGCTTTTTATAGTCATATCATTAGGAGATGAAGTCTGCTTTGAGCTTTCCATAGTGTCACTTCACTAATGCACACTGACTGAGAAATTCATTGCAAAAGAGTGCATTTTGCTAATTAATGCATAAGCTAACGATAAAGTAGGGAAAATGTGTCACAAATGTATTTTGTTTATTTGATTAGAATAGCTTTAGAGTATCATAGTTATCTGTTATTAAACAACAATAGCCTCTTGGTAATTTGATTTGTCAGAATGGAGGGAAACAGTTCCTACCCTGAAAACCACAGGAAAAGGTTTTTCTTAGAAACTTCGTGTAATTTTAAAAGCGCATGTTGATTTTTCTGAGAGTGGGGAGGCTGTAAAAAACTTTGTCTTTTTTTTTTTTTTACCTTGTTATGATTATCCTCTACTGTATTTTGCTTCCCTCTTTGAAGTGTGAGATGACAGTATATATGCAGTGATCAGTTTATGATGCCTGCACTAAGGTAGGGAAGAGGCAGAACACCTCGTCTCCAGAGTTGTTAAAACACTTGTTGAAAAGGGAACTACTGAATTGTGCTGGGATCAGCTGTGGAAAGACTGAGTATTTGCTGAGCACAACAGAAAACGAGGACCTGTGGCAGTCCCTTGCATAAAGGACTGTGCAAATGTAGGAGTCTTTCTTGCTTTCCTTACCTAAAGACAACAATAGATGACATAAACCATGTTTAGATCAGGAAAATCATTCCAGCAAGCTGAATAAGGTTGAATTTCTAATGCATTGCACATAAATCTGAAGGAATGTTGGTCACAGTCATATATATATGAAATTGGTAATTTTTCATCCTTGGCTGTTGCATTTCTTTTACTGTGTGTAAACAACAGAGATTACTAATCCTTCTTCCTCCTCAAAATTTCCAGTGACCTGTACCTTTATCTAAAGTATGTAGTTCAGATTAAGGAGCACAGCATTCATTAGGATGAATGAGCATCTTCATTCACTTCATGGACAGTAAGAGGGGATGTTTCAGTGCTTATTTGAATCTCCTTCTGTTGAAGAGTTCACTTTGGCCATGTGGATTGCACTGAAATACATGGTCACCCTAAAGCCTTTGTTCTTCCTGTGCAGTTGCACTTTGGAACTGCAACTTCCACTTCTCTAATATGCTGTGTGAAACAGGCTGTAGTGGTGATTCAGTGCCAATACTCAGCTAATCCACACACAAAAGCTTCAAATGTTTTGTGGTTGAGTTTTGGGGTTTTTTCCTAACAGTGCAAATTAGTGAGGTGCTGCCATATTTTGGTATGGTCAGCTGTGTTTTAGAATCACTGAATCACAGAATGGCCTGAGTTGGAAGAGACCTTAAAGATCATGTTGTTCCAACCCCTGACATGGAAAAGGACACCTTTCCCTAGACCATGTTGCTCAGAACTCCATCCAGCCTGGCCTTGAACACTTTCAGAGACAGGGCATCCACAACATAAGGTTTCACATGTATCAAATAATAAACTTAAAATCATTTGATTATGTTACATTACTTTTACTGAGAAGATGCAGAAGTTCAACATTCTGACTTAAATACAAGACCATTATGGTGGAGGGAGAAAGAAACTAGATTAGCTTCAACACATGACACCTTTAAAATGCAGAAATTTTTTTTATTCAGTGCTGCAGAATAACATTTCTTCCTGCTTTTTACATTTAGCATCTCTCTTACTGTTGGTGTGTTTCATAGAAAGCTGTTTGATCACAGGACTGGTTATTTATACAGCTTTGTTTTCAGGATTGTTTATTAAAATACTATCTTAGAATTCAACAGGAATTTATGGAGGGGGAAGATGACTTTGCTTCCCAAGATAGCTTTTCTTGTTTTGCTAATGTAATTTTTACTTTAATATTGGTGGGAAAATCTGAGGTTATTCAGACATGTTGGTGTAGGACATAACTGGTATGGAGATTTTTTTCTTTGTTTTCTGTCTAAACCCTGTATTTTGATCAAAATGAAAACATACCCACTGTTTTCAGTAAGACCAGAGTTAAATCCAAAGTTATTAAGCCCATTATCAAATGGTTAGCTGATACGACATGCTTAATATCTTCCAAGAGTTGGGCAAATCTGCCTTTCTTAAGAGAGAAGGAAAAGCCCCCTCTTGAGTTTGTGATCAAAAGATCTGTATAATACTAGACTACAGACAGTCTGAAAAGAGGCAAAAAAGCTGGAGCAGTCAGAAGTTAGCCTGCTGTTATGTCCTCTTAGTGGTTATCAGATAAAAGGAAACATAGTAAGGGTCTTGTATGTTTAATGTTTATATTAACCTATTTCTGTTAAAAGGAGAGCTGTTCATTGGTGAAAATGTAGTCTTTAATTATGCTTACAAAAGCAAACGATGCCATGCAAGAGCCAATGCAAAACATTCTGTTTAAATATCTACTTTTGTGAGAATGTAATGCTGAGAGTAAAAGATGCACCACTCTTGTTGAATTTCTAAATGCAACAGCTCTGCATTAGTCTGAAAAATTATCTTTCCTTTGAAATTATTGTTGCCTATAGGATTATTTTTGAGGTCTTTAGTTAAACATAAATCTTGTGTTACAACAATAAAGTCTTAAGGCACATGGCAGGGATGTAAGTCATTGAATTTTGAGTATCTCAAAGCTATAGTCATTGCTAAAGTTAAATACGGATTCTATTTTCCTTTATTGCAAAAGCATAAAACAGTAAATACACATTCCAAAATAAAAACTGCTGCCAGGAAAGAGAGCTTAAATCCTGTGCATTTCTCATACCATCACTCTGAGAAGTAAAGCAGCAGCTTTTATTTAAAATTAAGGATACTAAGAATTTCTAGTGTAACTGGGAATTGCTTTTTCAGCTTTTGACCTGGCAGAGCATGAAAAGCAGTTGGGTTCTGAATGGCTGAGATCTTCGTGTCCTGGCCTCTGCAGTAGGTAGAAATTTACTTTGGCCATATAAAGCCATTTTACTTGACTGAAAACAGTTGTAGCATGACAGATGATCAAAAATAGCCCCACTGCAGCTTATGCTGTCAATCATCATGTGTTAAATGGCATGGTGGAGAGGAGCCTGCACAGGGTTTATGTTTATTGTAGAGTAAGATGTGGCAAACAGATAATGTTTCATAACTTCACCACCTGTTAGTTCTTTTGCTTAAATAAACCAAGGCAGAAGAGCTTAAGTGGAAGCACATGGATCTTTCTGTCTTGTTCAAGGATATGACCGAGTGTTCAAGTGTCTTCAGAAAACCTTAGTCAGTTCGAGACAACACAAGCAGCCTGATAAGCTTGCTGACTGTCTCTTCTGTTAGAATTACTCTCTTCCATAAGTGCTGAATGTAAAGATTGCTTTGGTGTGGTGTTAAATGGACTCTTCATGATGCAAAAGAGGCTGTCTGTGACTTCAAATTTGTTTTTATACCTCTTTCCTTAAAGGCTTAAGAAATATGATGTTATGTTTATTAGAATTGTACTTGGTTGATGACCAATACAAAATGCTTGCTTATGCTTATCCATATGGAGGGCTCAGGTAATGATGTGTATTTAAATGCACAGAGCCAGCTTAAGTATGCTTCAAATGCACTTCTGGCTAATCACTTCATAAATTAGGTGAGTGTTAAAAACCCAACTTATGGTTTCGTTCTATGTTTTCTTTCCCTTCCCAATCCCTCCCTGTCATTCTTTTTTTTTTTTTTTCCTTTTTTTTTTCCCCATTCCTCCTTCCCACAATAGGAAGTTAATTTCGTTGACATGTTGGGTTTTTATGATTGTGGTGTTCATGTCTTAAACATGGCAACTGAACATTTCTCTCTGCTAATACTCCTATTCAAGCAACTGAGCCCTTTTTTTTCTGAAAAAGGAAACTGAGCTGTTTTAAAGTCTATCACTTATTTTAAACTGTTTTGCTATGATTCTAGTTGACAGTGTCCCTTCTGATTGCAAATGTTTCCTTGTTGACCACTTAAGTACATCTTAAAGCTATTTTAAAAATGAAACAAAAAACCTCCAGCAAACCCTTTCCATGAAATCTTGAATTTGGAGAATAGAGGACACTGTTTACCAGTACAATTTTCATCTGTGCTTAAAGCGTTTTCAAAGGTTGGTGCAGTCTTTAGAGGTGTCTGTAAAGGTAAAGAATGTTCAGTTTGAAATAGTGAATCTGCACAAGAAGTTTTCCATGCATTTACAAAGATTCACTGGCTGAGAAGGAGTTGCATATATGAAGGACTTCTTTTTGGAAATCCAGATGCAAGACAGGGTTATGAATGTAAAATGAGAACTATACAGAGTATTTTTTAAAAATCATATTATATGATAAAATTCAACCATGAGATTAACATGTATGTACACTTGTGTGCTAAGACAATGATATGACCAGTTTTTAAAACAAAAGGGCTAAGTAAACAAGCCAAGAAAGCAAATTTTGTGACCTGGACAAGATGGGAAAGTGTTTACTCATCTATTCAGAATGGTTATTTCTTAAACTGTAAATTTGTGGGTTTTTTGGTTTTGTTAAGCACCAGATCTACTTAGACTTACTCTTACGCCCACCTCCCAAAAAACTCTATGCTGTATGTCTTGCATAGAAATAAACAAGCTGGCACAAAACAGGACATCAGTGACCTGATAATCAAACAGGTTTGACCCTTGTGTCCTTATGAACTTTTGTAAAAGTGTGATGCACATGTACTTAGGAGTCACTGTTATGGATTTTAATAGCATCTATGTAGCTTCCCCTCAATGGCCTCTTGTGACGGAGTGAGCTGCACTATCGTTCGTTTGGAAAGTGTGATTCTTGCTGTGTTTACCACACTTGTGAACTCTATTTAAACTCCTTTGTCGCCTGTGTTGGTTTTTTTCTTATTTTTAATAAGGGTGACTGAGGTTGCAGAGAAATTAATGTGTGCTGAGTCTGCATAGCAACTTAAGTAGGGTTGCCACAATACGCTCTTAACACGCTTCCCTGGGAAGACTTGACATGAAGTCAGGGTTCAACCATTTTGTTGCCTTATTGGCTGTTGTCAAACTCATTATAGTGATGCTGTCAAACTGCTCAGTTACTAATAATAAAAGTATTGCAGGAAGTAATTTCACTAAGAGTTGAGTAGTTAAGAGAGAAGAGAGGGAATAAAAATGACTTACAGGTGATTTGAAAAACAAGTACTGCAGTCTTCCAGATGGAATAATCAAGCTTAGTCCTTCAGAGCTGTCCTAAAACAGACATCAGTAATGGTGGTCCTTCTAAAGATTTGAATGGCATTAAAGATGTTATCCTCAGGGAGCACCAAACACCCTGACTTAACTCAGCTACAACGCTGTGCTTTGGAGCAATGCACGTCTTCGGGCCAGTGAACTGATAATTGGACCATTGAGTCAAGTTATTGTGGCAACCCTATGCACATAACAACAACTAAATTGAGTTTGTTTTAGTTCGGAGTATGGATATGACACTTAAGGCGCTGACTCGCGTACCAACTCTAACTCCCTCTCCCATCTTTCAACAGGATTCCCGCTCACTATGTCTATCCACAGGCTTTTGTGCAGCCCGGAGTGGTGATTCCCCACGTGCAGCCCGCGGCAGCCGCTGCTTCCACCACGCCCTACATCGACTACACCGGTGCGGCGTACGCGCAATACTCGGCGGCGGCGGCTGCCTACGAGCAGTACCCGTACGCCGCCTCGCCGGCCGCTGCCGCCGGCTACGTGGCAGCTGGGGGCTACGGCTACGCCGTGCAGCAGCCCCTCACCGCAGCAGCACCCGGCACGGCCGCAGCGGCCGCAGCGGCTTTTGGCCAGTACCAGCCCCAACAGCTGCAGGCAGACCGCATGCAATAGCAGATGGACTCCTGAAGGAAGCTCGCGCTCTCTCTTCCTCTCCTCGGCCTTCCAGTATACATAGTAAACAGGGACAATTTGTAGTAACTAAGGAGCTTTAAGGAAAGCGATGCTATTGCGAAACTAAAGATTTTTATTCCGCTGTCTTCATACAGTATGCATCCAAATCATGTTGTTAGAGGGGAAGGGTAGTGCGGCATGTCTAGTTCAAGTATCAAGCCAGAAGAAAATGGGGGGAAAAATACTGTACTGTCATGAAAGAGTGGCAGGAGTAGCAATGGGACTTCATATTTTCAAACAAAAAAGAACCAAAAAAAGCAAAGATGTACTTTCTACAGTATCAGGGAAGCAAACTGCCTTTTATAAGTAAGAAAATGGTATCTGAAAAGTTTGAACCAGGGAAAAAACTTGAGTCAGCAATATGTAACGTTTATCCATTTTAAGAGGAAACGAGCTTAAAGCACTGATTGTCCTTCCTAGCTTTCAGAAGTTGTCTTCGTGAGGCAGGACCTTGTCGCTGTCTCACTGACGGGCACCGAACAACCCAAGGAAGATGGCCGGCTAGTAAGATGGCGGACAGGCACCAAAGTTATTTTCTTCTCTGTCCTCTGGATGAGTGGAACTATGGAGCAAGTGATGTGGAAGTAAGGGGTGCAACAGCTGTAGAGACAATCAATAACACAGACAGTTCTGGACAGAACACATCACTCATGCTCATGTGATGAGCTTGTCACATTCTAATCCCTCGCCCCATCCCGTTTCACTTTTGGGAAACTTTAACTGCTGGTGTCAGCTATTCTGATTCTAAAATAGGATCAGCCCTTTACTACAACAGCCTTCTCTTTCTATTTATTGCATCTATTCGTAACTTTTGAATAAAGGCAGGAAGAAGCCTAATGAATTAAAACCTTTTAAGAACTGTTTTAAGGGAATTTTCTTTTCTGAAACCATTTGTACAATTTTAATATCTATTTCAGGATTATATTTAAAATATTTATTAGCAAACATACAGTACACAAGGCAACTTTTTGTTACCAAGACTGCAGTTCTCGAAGGGTTAATGGTATGTGATTTATACTGTGCCTTAATTGTTATGCTATTTAAAAAGAAATATTTATTTTGAAAGTTTTACTATGCTGCGCTCTAAAGAAAGCGACTTTAGATGTGACACTGTAAAATTATGTATTCATCTCATGCTATAAATTATTTAGTAGGCTTAGATGTAGCATATTAAATATTAACCTAATTAACTAAGGATGTTGACTTGGATTTATTTAAATTCAGTATGTGCACTGTATGAGGGTACTCTTAAATTAACACTTTTTTAGTTTTTTTCATAAAACATTGCTAGTTCATTCTTTTTCCCTCTACTACTTACTCATGTAGACCTCTCAAATATATTAGTGCCGTTTTCTCACTCATCTGTATGTAGACTGACTATTTTTTCCCTTTGCTAGAAAATGCTGCTTTACATTGTCCTGTGAAACTACAATACTTGCAATTTTTATTCTTGACTGAAATGGAATTTAATATTTTACACTGTATTGGATTTTTTTATACTTGAACAATTTCATACAAGGGAAGACAGGATAGCATTTTTATGGACTTTATTCAATGTCACTGGATTTATTTGAAGTATTCTGAATACTAGCCAGTGTTACAATGTAGACATGACTTTCCTGTGCATATTATTTATTCAGTATGTATATTGCTTTACAACATTTCAGATCTCTTAATCTATTCACTCATATTAAAACAATAAAAAAAAGTTGTCTCATCCTGTCTAGTGTTGTTCTTGCCCAAATTGTCTTAGATCTTGTTTAGTTAAAACTAGAAGGGTAACCTTTTATATTTTTTTCCTCCTCTGTGGAGTGAATAGCAGCATATACACTGACTTCAAACACACGGATTGATGGGAACTGTATTACATGGAGGAAATTCTGTTGAGGAGATGGAGAAGATCCATTCTGAACTTTATCATAAAGTAATTTGAATGGAAGGGACTGCGGGAGGTCTGAGATCCCTTATGTCTTTGTCCAGTCAGGTCTTTAAAAATCCCCATGTGGAAACTGCACAACCCATCTGGGTAATCTATTCACTACGTAATTATTCCCGTTGTGTCATTTTTTTCTCCCTTCTATCTAACCACCACCTCACTGCTCATTACAGCCTTAGTTTCTCATTCTTTGGCAGAAAGCCCAGCCCTATCTTCATGGTAACCTTCTCTTAGAACTGGAAAATTGCTGTTCTCTTCCACAGGCTGAACAAACCCCAATGCCTCACCCTCTCCTCACAATTCTCATGCTTCAACCTCCAGCCATCCTGCTGACCCTTCAGTGGAGTTGTTCAAGTCTGCCAGCAGCTGTCATGTACTGGGAGCCTCTAGACTGGACCCACTATGCCAGCTGTGGTCTAATGAGTGCTGAGTAAAAGGGAATAATCAATCTCCTTGATCTGCCATCTGTGCTCTTGTTGATACAGTCTGATGCACTTTCACCGCTGCCAGAGTTTACCAGAGACTCCTGCTCAGCCTGCCCCAAGCCTCCCATGTCCTTTTCAGAAAAGCAGCTAACCAAGCCATGGGGGTTAGTCCACCTGAGATAAAGAGTGATCTGTTTGTCCTGACTGAACTTCATGATATTCCTGCTCATATTCCTATGGCCTAGTCCTCTGGCAAGCGAAAATCCGTATGAATGGCAGGCCTGATCTCTAGCATATCAAGAACACCCTCCATTAAATACAATCAGTCCACAGACCTGGCTATACTGCATCCCATCTCTTCCTCCGAGTCATTCATAAAAGTATCAGACCAGCCAGACCCCAAAGAAACTGCACTGTAACGAGTGGAGACAGAGCATAAGCCATTTTGATCAATGATTCAGTAAAGTTTTTTGCCTAACTATCCATTTGAAATTGGATACAAGGATTCTGTGGGAAACTATATGGAAAGCCTTGATAAACTCAAGGTAGACAACATTATCTGCTTTTCCTTCTTTGACAGATGAAGTCACCTCATCACAAGAGACAATTAAGTTGGTCTGGGATGACTTACCCTTGTAAATCCATGCTGGCTGTTCCAAATCACTACATTCTCCTTCATGTGCCTGGAAATTTATGCCAAGATGGCTTCTTCCATGATTGTTCACTATGCCCTGCGTACTGTTCGATTGTCCTGCATGCGCTTTTTCTGAAGATGGGTGCGACATCTTCTTTTCTGCAGTCACAAAAGACCTCCCCAATCTCCATGACCTTTTAGTGATGATGGTAAGCAGCCTCAGAATGACAACACCCTTGGGTGCAGCCCATCAGGTCTCATGGGTTTATGTGGACTGAGCTTCTTCAAGAGGTCCCTGAATCTATCTCCTACCACACCAGGCAGTTTTTTGGTCCTTGAGCCCTTCCTACAAGCAAAGTGATGTTACTAAAAAACTAAAGGTCAGGACACCTTTTTGCATATAGTAATTGAACTGAGAAGGAGTGAAGTAGCTGCTCAGATCCAGTTGATGATAGATTTGTAAACTTTAGGACTACTTAACATTTTAGTGTCACTCCAAGCCACTAATGACCAAAAGGAGTTGCTGCCTGGTGTCTGAAAGAAGGCTGTGTGAAATGCACGGCAGTCTTAGCCAGTTCTTTGGGGAATGGGGGGATGTTCATACAATCTTCATACTGAAATTCATCACTGAGCTGTCACTCTCACTGTGACTTCAGCAGAAGCACAGGCTTGACTGCAGAATTTGAACTGCTCTTTCATCCACAAAAAGGGTCTTTTTCATCTGCAAAAGAAGGCAGTAGTGAAATTGAAGTGATAGAAAAGATTCTTCCTGGTCTTGGGGTCAGACTTCATTTCACCATGGACGATTATGAAACTCCTGAACTGGAACACTCACTAACATCCTGGCCTGATGCTGTCATGGTTCTTAACAAGTGTTTCAAGCCTGGCTGCTGAGAAGTGTTGCTGAACTGCCTTTTGCAATCTGACCTTAAGATCTGCGACCTTGCAGAGCATGCTGTAGTGCTCTTTCTGCTAAGAAGCATGTAACCACCCAGCAAGGAGGTGAGTTAGAAAACAATAAATGCCATTTTCTACTCTGTTCTTCTATTTCCTTACCCTGGTCTTGCTCCAAGGGGCTTGCCAAGAAGACGTGGTATCAAGTAGGAATGAAAATCAGAAGTCCCTCTGAGAGAAAGGCAGAGCACAGTGATGGCACACAAACCTTCTCTTTGATATAGGATGAAGAAAGCATCTTTTCTCTTCTGGTGAAGGGAAAAGATCTACGCCACTGACAATGTCTTTGGGCCTTCACCTGCCTCCATCTGGAGGTGACAGACACCCCCAGGGAGGGGTGTGAAGGGGAGTGCTTGCTGCCCTGGAGGGGTCTGTCTTGTGGTAAGCCACAATGGGAACAGAATAAAAGTTTATGACTCAGCTTATAAAGGTCATTGCATGCTGGCTCTAATTTGACAGAATAAATAATGTCAGCAAAAATGTAAATTTGTGACCTCCACTAGCAAACTTAGCTTTGGGCACACAACAAGAACACTAACGCTTGCTTTTGATAAATGAGTAGCTGAAGAGACCTTTGTACATAAAATACACCTCAGTAACACCTCACATGCATGAAATGCCAGCAGTTCACATTATCAGGACCAAAATAAAATAACTGAGAAATAGCAGCACATAATTACGAAATATGTGAACACTCAGAAAAAATGTTAGCATTTTACTTGAGAGATGGCATACATGCAAAAAAATTGCTTGCAATACAATTTCTAGTTGAGTTTCCAAAACCTTCAAAAGAGTCTCAAAATTTACCAGTGCTGAGTTTCTTGAACGGGGAGGGAGGAATTGAAACTAGGAAACATTGCTAAGGAATGTGTAGATTAAAAAAGGTGTAATACCTTGAAAGGTTACATTGATGACCTGACTGCTAGAATTACAGTTTTTCCTAGTATATTTATTTTCCTAGTTACTAGTGAACATAACTTTGCATTCCTAGACTTCATTGATTCTATTTTTTCTTGGGTTTTTCAAACACATAGATAGACTATATTAGGATGAAAATAATGATTAAACCAGTCAAAGCTCCTCTTAGTCTTGTTCTTCTGATGCTTACCCATTTTAAACAGCAATTCCCTAGCTGTGCTCAAACCCTTGTGAGAAAAATCATTCTATTTTGAATCTATGTTTCAGTTCTAAAGAGCCTGCATATGTTTAAAAATAACATGGTTATATGTGAATTTACAAAATGCTTGCTATGACTGAAGATTGGGCTTTGGGGGCTTGTTTGCAGATACTTTTATCCCTCCAAAATGCAGTCCAAAATTATGAGAAAAAAAATAAGATTGACATAATGTCAAAGAATAAGGAGAAAACTACAACCATGACTGCATTCAAACATGCAGATGTGCACATAAAACAATTACCAGCTTTTCTCAACATAAAGTGAATTAGCTCTGGAATGTTTCCCAGTACCATGTGCAAATTTTGCTGAGATAAGCCATGAATAGGGAATAGGGAGGAACCCACCAAAGTCTGTTTCATAACCAAGCATCTGAAAGTCAAAAGGTGCCATCCAAATTAATTTGTGAGAGGTCTCTGATACATATATAATCCTCAGCTCAGAATCCTCACGTTAATCTTTGGATCAGATGTCATTGTGCCTCTTGCTCCTTCTCTGTTCTCTACATGTGGCTATTGTGGGTGGTTTGTTCCCCACTCCTTTACAGGGCAAGGGCTCTTGCAGCTGCCCAGTCACTTCCTTCTTAAGACTTATACTGAGTAAAATAAGAAAACACCATTGTCTTTCACCTCAAAATTTACAAAATCTGGAAAAGTCTTTATAAAATAGCCCTATCTATCTGCAGCTCATTTCTTCTGGATTTGATTATTCCATCTGAACCCAAGGAAAATATGTCAAAATACCCAAACTGACAGAGCTAGGTGATAAGCAAACCTCAGTGAATCCATCACCTGTCATTAGGCTGTTAAAAGAGTTTTTTCACTGCACTTGCAAGGATCCCAACATAACTGAAGAACAGAACACATTTTTACCCAGCAATGCAGGTAAGGGATTTTGCCACCCTGTGAAAAACTTGGAGTTTTCTTGTTGTTGATGATGCTTTTTGGATTTGTAGTGATGACAAAAATAAGCTGAAGCTTAAAACCCTCCAGTAAACAAAATTGTCTCCCAGACAAATAAAACTGGATAATTTTAAAAAAATATTTATATTAAACTCCCATTTTTTAAAATCATAAATTGCTTAAAAACAAAATATCCCTGCACTTAGAAGTAGAAGTAAGAAGAGTAGATTGTTTTTGTTTTTTCTTGACAAGAACCAGTAGAATTGAATGGCTTTCAACAAACATACCACTGCATATTCCAACTGTGTCAAAGGGAAGGCTGATTACTTGCTCATGGCTGTGGATACTATTGGGATAGTATTGCCAAAAGTTGGGTTTTGTTCAAACCCTGGGTACTTGTTCAAACTGCTGGAATTCATCTCCTAATTTGATCACTAGTAATATTTCTGAATGAAGATAGAAATAATGCAAGTCTAGAGGAAAACCTTGTTTTAACTGAGGGTAGGTGGACAGTTTGGGAATTGCAGAATCATTTAGGTTAGGTAAAGAATTTTAAGATCATCAAGTTTAACCATACTGTTTTATGCAGACAAGTAAACATGAGAAAGAACAACCCAAGCATAAAAAGCTGAAACACAAGCCTTTTTTTATATAATGGCCAAGGATTTTTAAAGTGATGGACATTTTCAATTAAAATGTAATTTCCTCATCACAACAGCAATGAAGGACCTTAAAAGTGGGCTGCTCTCTTTGTCCAGTATGCTCTCTTCCTAGCCTTGGAAGATGTAAGTAGCATATTAGTGGAATAAGGATAGTTTACAATTTCTTTTTCAATATATGGTTATAGACTACTGTGCATTCCTTTATTTGAATATATGTTATGAGCAGTATTTAAGGAAAATCTGTTCTTCATTAGCCAAGGTTTAGGCATCACAGTATGTAAGTGTATGCACCAAACTTTCTTGGTTTTCATCAGCATTAGCTTTTTGTCCATCAGAGAACTGCTTTATCAACTAAACTCTTTTTTCATTTTCTGTAAAGTGAATCCTTTCACTAACCTGAGTGCCATCATCATTTATACTGGTTTTCATGTAAGAGAGAGTAAAGAGATCTCCAGGCTTTATTCTTCTGTAAATGTCACCAGTTCCATGTACACTCCTGTGTCTTGAAACTGGTTTTCCTCTGACCTTATCAAGAAGGGCTGTCTACTCTAACAACACCTGGGATCTTGCCAAAAGAAATCAAAATCTAACAGAGTTCTGAGCACAGCAGCTGAGTGTGAAAACAGAAGCATGCCCCCAGCCTTCAGAGGGCTGGTGTCAGTGGGGAAGTGCCCTGACGTGGCTGCAGTAGCTCAGCTGAGCAAGCGCCTGAGAAGGGCACAGCTGAAAGGCTTTCTTTGTGTGGATGCATCAGTTTAGCTTAGTAAAGACCAGTAAAAGGGCAAAGAAAGCAGCACTGCAGTGTCTTTCTGGGGAAGAAGGTCTTAGTGCCCACTAGAACTTCAAGAATGAAGCTGTCTTCAAAGATCTTGTGTCTTGTCTTTGATACAAAGCAAACCCCGTGGAGCGCCTTGGTCTGATCTCGACAACAGCAGTGGTGCTTGCCAGCAGTTCTCTAAGAATACAGGTTGGCAAAGATACAAACTGTGTGGAGGAACCTCAAGGAATCTGGCTTTCCTAAATGCAGGGAATGGCAGTATTAGGCAGAAGCAGGCACTGTCTCTCTTGCATTTAAGATACGGTTATTTGAAACGTGGCTGCACTCTATTAATGATCCCTTGTTTCTGCAGGACAGCTGGGATGCTGACTGCCACAGCCATTGCTGCAGAGAGAACACAATAACAAGCTTTGGGGACAATTAAATGAACTTGATATCCAGCCAGGGCCCAGACTGAAAACAGAATGCATGAATATGCCCTGAGAGAACTGCAGGAGACCAGAGAGTTTTGCTCTAAAGGGGTAAAACTACAGTCTGCTTGATGGTGGTGAAAGTACAACTAACTGCAAACATTAAAAGATTGTAATGGATTCTCAACATTTATTGTGGTGTTTAATGTGATTATGAAGATGGTATAATTGTCTGGAGATTCAAAAGTAAGAGGAGATATTCCAGGTCATAACTGGGTGAGAAGGAGGGTAGTTATTGCCCATTTGTTGATCTCTGAGGACAAAATGACAAATTTGCCAACATGAAAAGAAATTGATTCTTGGTGGGATGATCCTCAATCTAAGCAAGTTTACCTACAAAGTCTCAGGTTCTGTCAGTCATACAGGTAGAAGATCTAATGATGCTGACTTTTAATTCCTAATTCAGCAATTATCTCAAGAAAAGAACTATTTAACTGCACTGCTTACTTATCCTGGTATTCAGTAGATTATTGGTGTTTGCAAGTCTATCTCACTACCCCAGAAAACAACTCATGAGGGCCTTGTTGTTGAGCAGAGCAAGCAGCATGCAACCCTTCAAGCAGCTTTGTGTTCTACCAGGCACTGAGCAGCTCTCAAATTTATAGAATTGGAACAGTGCTTAACACTTGTGTGGGTTTAGTGGAAGAACAATTCTGCTGTTCAATTTGATGTGCTAGAAAGAAGAAAAGGGCAGGAATATGTTCATGTTTGTGATGGAGGGTCCTCTTCAGATAATGACTTGGTGTAGAGGAGAGGAGGGGAAAAAGAAGTATTTAAGAGATGCTCAGTTTATTTCCCAGAGTTTGAAGCAAATCATCAGTGGTGAAATTTCACATGTTCTCATTTTTGAGGAGCAGTAGAAAGTAACTCATCTTGGGATTGTTTGAGAAATGATGTTTTGAGTAAGATCACTCAAAGAGCAAAATGTATGGAAGCCATGCCAACCACAAAATGGACATATTGTGATCCATTTAAATGGAGCTACCTACACACATCCCTACTTTGTAGATTCCACAGCAGCTTGTCTGGATATACAGCTCCTGCTGTGGGAGGTCCTGTAAGTTCAGTCTCTCCACCATTGCCTCATGTTAATTAAAAATATAACTGACCAAACCATTTTTACTTCTGCAACTGGAATCCTTCGTTCTCAAGGTCAACAGCTGCATGACCCTGGGCAGCTTTCCTGGGGGGAAATTCTCCTAAGTCACAAGGTGGTACAAGCCACTGACAAAGACCTTCTCAAGCTACAGGCTAGAAAACAGGACGTGCAGAAGACAGAGTTATTTCAACTACCAAAAGCAATGCACTGAAAAAACCTAGTTGTACAGTTCCTCCCCCATTATTTCTCAAATCCACTATCTCACTTCTTTTCAGATATGTGCACCTGCACTCATTTCTCAACATTTTTTTTATTATTATTTTTTTGTTAAAGCAGAGGCCATCTACATTTACACCAGAATGTAGAATAATAAATTGCCTAGTCTCCTGCTAATAATGGAGAAAATAAAATGGGGAAGATGACATTTCTTATTCTAAGAGAATAATTTACATAAGCATAAAACATGCAACACTATGTCTTATATGCAGAATTTCTTGCAGGTTTATGCTTTTGTTTAATTGTTCCTGTTAGAGGTATATAATGGCAAAGGCTTCCAAAACAA
This sequence comes from Pycnonotus jocosus, assembly GCA_013400435.1. NCBI lineage: Eukaryota > Metazoa > Chordata > Aves > Passeriformes > Pycnonotidae > Pycnonotus > Pycnonotus jocosus. The sequence goes on from VWYP01019715.1 coordinate 166,599, forward strand.
TAGATCTTATTTGAAAAGATACAATCAAGGCAAAACAATTAATTTGCACCATGAACATGTTTTTTCACTCAGTCTAAGTATTTTTGCCCGACAATCACAACTTTCCATAACTGGAACAGGGAAGGTGCTTCCTGTGCTTTATGTCTCATTTAGTATTTTATTGTATTGCATTGTAATCCTTTGACCTGACACTTTTATTTTCTTTAATTAAAATTTTTAGTATAAGCTGCATAATGAATTATATTTCAGCAATAATAAGTGGTAATAATTCAGATGTCTTTTTAAAAGGTTCATTCTAGTATATTTTAATATGAAGTTTTATGCTCTCTCTCCCTTTCAATTTGGTCCATTAGTTTATTACTATTTATGTGAGTCTATTTTCATGCCCTTCAAAACTGCTGCTTGCTCTTCCTGGACACAACAGTGTGCCTCAGGCAGCATGAAAGACATCAAGAATTTGATGCCTGGTTATGGCTTTGTTGTTGTAAAATAATTATTACCTATCTCCATTCTCTTTAACTGCTTTGCATCCTTCTCTCTGCTGTTTTTTCTTCTCTCAGACTTCAAGCTGAGACTTTGCTCTCTAACATTTTCTAGTTCATTGGAGGTCATTAGCAAACAGCTTCAGAGAAGACAGACAGTATGTTTGCTCCTTTCATGTTGCTGTCTTTCAGTTTTTGATGGAACAGAAACTAAGATCTTCTCCTGTACTCTTTTTCTCCCATATGCTCTTTGTTCCTTAAGATCTATGGGAAGAAGTACATACATACATACAGTCTCTTGCTTTCACAGCTGAAAAACAGTAGACACAGTTTCAAAGGTAAAGAACATGCTATTGTATCAGATATTGGCATATGTTTTTACATCACTGAGGCACACACCTCGACTAGATTCAAATATGTGATTGCATAAAAGTAAACTATAAATTATAGGCATGGTAAAATACATACAAAAACACAGCTGCAAGCATAATGCATAAAACCTTGAAAATCTGTGTATTTTTTAAGCTTTCTTTCCAAAGTCACCATGTTCTTACTACAAATTTGGTTTAGACCCTGCCACACCCTAGAAGCAGCTCATCAGACCCATCACGCCTGCCAACTCCTCCAGCTAGACCTCTGTAATACAAAGCCACCTAAATCTTACAGGTCCTACCCAGAATGACACTTGGAGCTACGAAAATCAACTGCTATCTGTGCATTTCCTTCACAGAAAATGATGTTCCATCAAGAGGTTTTCACGTTCACAACAATAGGCAGGGAAAGTCTTAATAAGGTGGGGAAATATAAAAATAAGCAGTTAAAATATCGACCTAAGAGACTATAAACAAATGAACAGTACTGTTCAGAAAGACCGATTTTCTGTAGAGGAAACAACTGAGAATCAAAAGGTCAAGAAGAAGAAGAGGCAGCAGAAAAGGACACTTGCAGATTCTGGAGAAAGATGTGAAAACAAGAGGAACTTACGAGAGCAGAGAGGGAAAAAACCTAAGTAATTCATTTACTGATTCAATAGTTAGCACAATTTGCATATCTATCCCTGTTTCACAGGCTTTGAAATTTTGTTTTTCTCCAGCTGTTTCTCTTATCATTCTGGCATGTTTTCTCATCACATGCAGCCATTCAGCTCTCAGATGCTCTTACTAACAGACTGCTGGCACCTTTCAGCTGCTCCCAGGCCTTCTCTTCTAAATCTCCCAGCTGCCTCTCTTACTCCTCAGAGCACGACTGGCCTACCCGATTTTTAAAAAATTGTCTCCAGCTGCCACATTTGGTGCTCTAGATATTTTCCATTCTCTCCCCCAGAATATGGTATTTTGAAGTATTTCTGTGGGCTGAAGGGATGACAGCAGATTTCCAAAGCCTATTTCTACCCTGACAGGAATCTCATTTGAGTCCTTTTGATATTTTCATGCACCAAACTGAAATTTTAATTTTTTTCTGTTAGTGAATGCTGGGAAGCTGAGAGGAGGAGGAGAGCATGGTGCTAAATAACCAAAGTGGTAAAAATACAATGATCTATGACCAGATAATCAAATCTCACCTCTTGCTGTTCCACCAATCTCAGGTATCTTGGCTCTCTCTTCTCTTAGAACTTGTCAGATCTCCCACACTGTATGCAACACCTCTGGAATTTAGAAGAAATTTCAGGCCATTTCAGCGTACAATTTGGAATCCCTAGCCCAACAGCATCCCAAATCCTTACACTACTGCAGACTGCAGCCTCTGGAACTGACATGGAAAAGCTTCTATGTATATTTAAGAAACACAGTTTCATACGTGTGAATCCTTTGACTTTCATGGTCAAGAAAAAAACCCCTTATACACAGGTTCCTCTTACTGCATAAGAGACACTTTAGACACAGGTGGTGGTGATTCACATGCTTTCTTTTGCACTTTAGAAAGCAGGTAATGCTTTCATGTAGAATGGTTTGTAAAATTTCATCCCAAATTTATATGGTTATAGGAAATTCTAATTGCCATCTAATTAAATGTACTCAAAATTAAATTTCAAAGCTATTTGTCTTCCTTTTTTTCCACATTTGGGCAGAAGTAAAATGAAATCTGGTCATATGAGGCACTTGGAAATTATGAAATCCTAACTGGATTTTAACAATGCCATTTGAATAAACATACTTGAATGTTTAGAAAAGAATGACAATTTTAAAAACCCCAAAAATCTTATCTGCATATCATTTAAGTTTCTGTGTGATTCCCTCGGGGCTGTTCCTTTTTATTCAAGACCTTTTCTTACCCAGACAGAATCTCAGACTTAGCCACAGGAGAGGCCTGGGTGAAGAATCCTCTGTGCAACAGGTGCCCACCGTACCCAGATGAGCCAGGACAAAATGTGTTGGCTTCCAGCACTTGTTTTGAAATAGGTCATGAACTCAGAAAATCCATTTTTAAACATTGCACCAGGCTGCAGAACAAGGCACTTGTTTGGTGGTGTCCAAGAAAGGAACCCTCTTCTACCACTGTGATGGAAGCATCCTCTATTCACCTCCTTCCATTCTCCTTTCTGAAACTCATAGCACAGTGCTGAGGTTTCATTCTAACTAGAGACCAACTGGCCAAAACCAGGACACACAGGAAAAGGGAAAGGAATTCTGTGTGCTCATTCTAAAACTGTTAGAGGGAGAAAGGAACCATATTATGAGGCCTTGAAAAACACAAATAGGAGCTTGCAGCTTGATTTTAAGAACCAGTTAGGTCACTACAATGGAAAAGCAACCATAGAACTGGCAGGTTCAAGTAGAGGAGAGGTCGGAAGGTTTTTAACAGAATCACAGACATTGTCATAATGTCTGAAAACAGCTTCCCTCTTAAAGGGTCTAGTGATCTTCTCCACAGCACAGTGAAATTATGGAGAGCTCTCCAGATACCTTCAGAGAAGTCTGTGTTGGGTCTTGTGGTCTTGTCTTCAGATTACATGGTTTTAATAAAGTGCATTAACAGATGTTTTTAAAAACACTTCAAAAGTCATAGGAGCTGTGAGATCTTTGCAAGACATAAGATTGTTACCAGACCTGAGAACAAAAATCCCAGGTTCCTTCCCAGTTTGGCTTTTAATGCTTGAAAAATGTTTCTCTGGTACAAAGAGACGGAATTTGCAAGTCAGCTCATGAAATGAAGGAGAACAAAATTACGCAATTAACTAGGCCATCACCTAGCACACATAGTTCTCCATTCCTGCCAAGTACTATCAATACTCCAAAAAGAACCCTATTAATAAGAAGTGTTTTGATTTGGAATAGACAAAGTTGGGGTTGCCTGGTTCCAGAGAAACCAAATATGCTGACCATGACACAGCGCTCTGAACTTTCCACATGAGATCACTAGATATCTTTGACAGTGAGAAATGAGAATGGGATTACATATTCAGTATACAAAACACAGAATCACTTTCTATATCTAGGCTGCATCAAGTTTAATGGCAAGAATGGGTTTAAGTACTTTCCTTCTTAAAAAAAAAAATCAAATAGTATATACATCCTGTTCCTGTAATCTTTAGACAAGCATTAGCAGAAAATGCCAAATGCTATGATACTCTATCTTACATTTTATCAGCACTGAATATTAGAGTCTGGCACAAAGCACAAAAACAGAAAAAATTAAGAGTCATCCCCACAGGCTTAACTTTACTTGAGAAAAATTCTCCCTAGTCCTGCTCTGTGGTCAAGAGACAGATACATAGATCCTCTGAATTACTGTCAGAAAGATTCTCTTTCTCCTGCTTGTAAAAGGTTGCAAAGGGTTACTTGCCTAAGGTAAAGTTTGCTTCTGTAGTGTTATTTTATCTATCTCCTGATTTTTTTAATTTGTTTTTCAAATTGAAATAGAAGACAGTGATTGCCTAGCTTTGCCTCTCTGATTAATACTGAATTAAATCCTCAAGATAGTTCCTAGAGACAATCACAAAAGCAATATAAAAACAAATTATGAATGTATTGTATCAACAGCAACTCTACTGCTAACTCACTATCAGGTTGATAGACCCTTAACTATGATATCACAAAGCGGTGTCTCCAGTACCTAGTTCTTTAAAGAAAAAAAAAAAAAGTCAAAGAGAAATAAAAAATGGAAGGAACACAGAGCACCACACCTTCCATCATCTGAAACAAAGTTTTGTCTGGAAGAAAATCATTATACCAAAATTCTGTAAGTACGTGATCCAATTAAATGTTCTTTTATGAGGGCAAATGAAAGTGCACAGTGATCTCCAAGTGCTTGGTGAGAACTATATTTTTGATTTGGTTATTTTCAAATCTACTAGTAAATCTAGTGTCACCATCTAGTTAATAGAGCTGACATAGGGGGGATGCTGCACAATGTTTACATTACATGTGATACGTATTCCCATGTAGCTTTTGCAAATGAACATTTGTAACTCTCTAAAAGCCACAGATTGTAAGTTAAAAACAGATGCCACAGACTTGAATCCCTATCATCAAATACTAAAGTATGAAGTAATTAACCAAATATAGTAAAAAATATCACATAATTGCATATTGAATTTCTCTCACGTATGCTGTGGAATACCAAACATGTATGTAACACATTTGCTTTATGTATATCACATGTATTTCTTAGATATTGGTTGTTTTCTTTTAATCAAGTAATCATTTTACTGTTGCCACAAAGTTGCCTGGTTTTGCTTACACCCATACAGCCAAACACAGTTGTGTAAAAGTCAAAAGTCTTTTCTATGTAGCCTTTTCCTCAACATTTCTACTTTGTTTTGTTGTTCAGTGTCAGCTGTGTTTAGTCACTTTTGCTCACTGTGGTGTGAACACACATGAATGCATCTGTGTGTGGGCTGAGAGCCAGACAACATGTGGAATACCAAAGATGTGCTTGCCAGGTAACTGCAAGGCTGGAAGGTGGCACAGGTGGAAGGGTACAAAGCTGCAAACACAAATGCCTCAGATGACTGTGTGCGTGAATTTCAAATAAACTCAGTGTCTGTGGGCCAGGATTTGTCCTTGTGTAGCTTTCACTGAGTTTATCTCATGACATATTGTGGCTTTTGGTAAAAAAAAAACAACCCAAATAAAAACACTGCTAGAAAGATACAGCCCCCCCCCCTTTTTTTTTTTAACATTAGAAAGAGAAGAGTGGATTATACAAGTTATTTCAAAATATTTGAGCTGGAATTATTGTGGTCCTAATGTCCATTTTTACCTAGCCAAGTCAGTGAATCAGTACAGTATATCTATTTGTTAAACAACTTCTTTTCAACCAAAAGAAAGTAGCAGACATTTAATGAATAAGTAATCATAGGAAACCCATAACTTTTAAAAGATGGGCTAACAAGTTGTGAAAAAGTGTAAAAAGTTGTGGTGGATAAGCAAAATTATGATAAACAGCTTCATTTCTTCACAAAGCTGCATCAGAATTTCAGAACTGATCAGGGACATGCAATAAAGTCCAACAATTCCTCAATGACTGAAACAGTGGTTGTATTAATTTGAGCATTATCTTATCCACTACTATCCTTCCTCTTTTTGGACAGCATCACAAGTGTAGTATCAGTAGTTACAACTTGTAGAACTAATGAAATATTTGCAGTTACAACACATCCATGGAGCTGGTAATGGCAAATCCCACTTCATCCTGTGTAACACCAGCCAAAATAGCCAATGGTGCTGCCAGACTCAAAATACGTCACTATGTCCTCCTAATAACACAAAAGGACAGAGTCCCACAAGTTCAGATGTGTCATCTTTCTGAAACAGATGGAACTTGATGGGGAAATTACCATAAAAGTAGGTTTGAGTCAATTGAGCCAACTGAATCATTAAAAAGCTAAACAGCCAACTGATGTATATTCCCCTGCCTTTAGCCAGACAGGAACAATCTATCTTTATTCACTGCATATGCAGTTACTAGTATGCAGGTTTGATGACAAGCTATTCCTCAGAGCACATAACAAATTTCAGGTGAGTGTGTTTGTGCTGATCTGCAACACTGCAGAGCTATATGAACCCAGACCTGTTGTGGCAGCACCAGCTATCACTGAAACTCTCAAGTTCAAGTTCAAGTTATTCTTATAAAGCCTGGTGCAAAGTTCAGCCACTGAGCTTTTGATCCACAGGATCTGGTCTGTGACTCACACAGGAATGTGACATATTCATACTTTGCTGTAAGTACCTAGACTGGGGCTTCTGAGTTAATAAAAACTTAGGTGAGGTAACACATTGGGCTGATATCAGTCCACAATTCACTGATCCCTGTCAACATCTCAGAGATCCTACTTCCCAGGGCCATATGTCCAGTGTCTGAATTCTAGCTCTATTAGGAAGTCTGTATGGGCATGACTGGACAATGACCTAAAAATATTCAATATAGAAGCCACTTTTGATTGGCATGTATTTTTGCTACACCAGTCACATAAATGAATCCTTTTAAATCCTTAGCAGCATACACATTCCTAGTTTCAGATTATATTTCAGTGAAATAACTGCATGGACACTGGGTCAGATGTGCAGTGGCTATAAACCAGAGATCTCTGAGCTTCCTGTAAGGCCTGGAGACCTAGAGGAACTGAGCATCTAACCTGAAATGTACTAGGTAAAAATAGAGTCCTCTTCTAAAATATTAAAGGAAAAAAATTACTGAATTTGCCTCCAAAGATATATTGGCTGATTAATACTACCTGAACACACAGTTCTTGCTTTAAACAGGTACCCTAACCTAAGATGCAAATGAACAGAGATAAAGGAAAATAGGGGGAAATAGTATACTGGAGAGATTCAATACAATAAAATCTTCAGTTTTCACAGCCTTTTCAGTATTGAGGCCCATTTCTAACAAAAAGAAGTTTGAAGGAAGATGAGGAAAGATCATGCATTTGTCATGGTCCAAATTTCATCTTTATTCAAATCTAAAAAGCCCCATGACACTGTCAAAGCAAAACTGCCACCCCAAGCCACCTCCAAATGTCAAAACATCTCAATGACTCTGTTTAAAATAACTGGTAATGGCCTCTCCAGATTTTGTATCCCTTAAATGGTCCCCTAAAATAAAGGAATTAAATCTCCATGCTTAAAAGATCATTGGCATAGGAAACAATGAGTTAACAATAATGAGGTGTCAGTAGCAGTAATTAGGTTATTTTTTGATCCCAAGGTACTCCAAACAGTTGGAAGATAATTCCCTAATGTGCCAAATAAGTTCCATCCCTCTCAACTTTGAGAGAACAAAAAAACAAGCATGAAAATAGGAGTGAGGTTTGTACAAAAATACATCCTATGGATGAATCTAGGAAATCATTAAAACTGTAATAAATTGGAAGTAACATATATGGAGCCACAGGATGAATTTGAAGCTCTTTCAACACTAAGTTTACTTCCATTTACTGAAATCACTCTCACTTAATATGAAACTTCATTCGACACACATATTGTGCCTCAGACAACACAAAGCAGTAGCTTGGCCAAGTTTCCTCACAGATCCGTGGATAAGACCACAAAGCTTTCGTCACCAGAGAAAAGCAGTTGACTTGGCAAGTCTGTCTGTGGCTTGCTGACCTTTGTTTCAGAAAAGGTCACCGCAGAGGCAGGTTCCTGAACTTCGCAGGGATTCTGCAGCTCTAAATCTAGGGATCTTTTAGACTACAGCATCATGATAGCCTAAAGAAACATGAATTAATAAACCCTTTTTTAAAATTCCCACAAAACCTTTTCAGAAGTCTAGGATCAATCAGGAGTGATACCCATCCAGTTCTCGGTTATCAGCAACCAAGACATTGCTGAATAGCACTGTAAGAACACACAAAACCAGCTGCACCTAGGTGAAAGGCTGAAGGTTTCTGTTTCTGTTTCTGTGTCTGTGTGAGGAGCTCTGACTGTCTGTTGTCTGCCCTGAGCACAGTTTTGAGAGTTTAGCTTACAGTACTATCAAGCTGGCTCTTCTTGTTACATTCAATGCAATGAAAACCAAAATAAAAAGGCAGTGAATTTTTTTTCAATTATTTTCAGTGGAAGAATAGAACACTGCGAACCTTAGGCTGCAGGAATTAAGTTGTAAGCCATGGCAGATTATAGTTGATTTGCTAAAGGAGCAAATAGAAACCCCTGGGTTACACAGCATTTTAAGCAAGAGAATGACAGACTGAAACAGGTTTAGCAGTGATGCTAGGTTAAATCTTAAATTAGGCATGTGCAAAGCCTTTCGGTTTTTCAGGGTGTGGCTCACACAAGGAATGAACAAACCCATTTTTAAAGAGGTGACACCTCCACAGTTAGAATGATTATTTTAAAGAATCAGAGAATAACTCAGATACGGAATTGTAGATGTTATTAAAAAATCATCCTACTATTATTAGTTCCAAAGGAGAAGTAGTTACTGACACTGTTGAACTTTGTGAATATTCTTCTAGATTAAATTACGAGTAATTTTATAAAAAGTGAAAATCTTTTTTATACTTTATATAATTTAAATCCTTCTCTTTGGTTTCTTTTTTTAAAGATGCATCAAATAAATGATTTCAATATGACAGAAGAAACTGAATGAAACTACTCTTGCTAAAATGAAAAAGTTGCTTTTTTTGGGAAAAAAAAGAAGATAATTTAGGAGCCAGTGGATTAGATTACCTCAAGCAGTCCCTTCCAACATAAAAAAAATCTGTGATTCTCTGATAGATATTTTTACATATTATACGTTCTATACCTCATAAATTGAATAAATTATATATTTTATTCTACTTATAAATACTAATTAATATTACATATATTTTCATTACATGTTATGCAATTTTATGCATTGTATTTTACATATTCTCTCATGCAAATAAAACAAAATAAAATTTAAAAAAACCTAATGTGGCCATTTTTTCTTTAAATAAAGTTACAAACTAAAGAAGTATTGGCAAAAAAAAAAAATAGTAAGAGAGAAAACCAGATGTTTCTGTGTTCTTGATGGAGCATTTTAACAGCACAGTCTCCAGTTCAATGTGTGTAAGTGGCAACAGAGAAGCAGCCACTATAATTATTTGTACTGCAATTCCTTACACAAGTAGATAACTCTATGTGTCTATACACACACACACACACACACACACGACAAACCAGTCCCAGTAGAACATTGGTTCATTTCTGTTTATCATTCTGTGTGCAGTCACACCTTTCCACATCTCCTGAAGGTCACAACTTTGCATTTGGTGGGGAGATGGATGTGTATTTCCAGCATCCAAAATTTTTGATAACGGGAGACTGCAACTGCTTTCCAGCCAAGTGTTAAGGGCAGGCTGCATCCACCGCTGCTGGATAGAAACTGAGAGCAGTCACGGCCCTCGCAGGTGGAACGTGGGAGGTGAAATCCACTGCCAGTGAATGAGGTTGCCAGGCAAGACACACACACACTCCCACACAGCAGCTGCTACGGCTGCTCCTGTCAATAGCCCCACCATCTGAAGGAGACAGGCTTTTTCAAAGGTGAGCTGATTCAGCTGCACAAGGGTTTGAGGACATTCTTACTAATTATTTTCTGAATTAGAGCTATCTTCTATTAGATAACGGTAGCTACTCAAGTGGAGTTTGGCTGGAACAAGAGTGGACCGCTAAGAACTGCCACCCGCTCTCTCAAATCAATGACTAAACTTGTGCTGACTTCAACCACCCTGGAACAAACAGACTTTTAAACCTGGGGCTCTCTCTCAAACAAAAATGGACTAAAGCAGGTGTTTTGCTCAGAAAGGCTCCAGTTTGAACTTCCAACTACTAAAAAAAGCCCCTGGACACATACAGATGCACTGCCCATCATCCATCAGTTCTCTGTACTGAAATGTATTTTTGTAGAAGACCTAAACACCTTTGAGGAGCTGAGCTTTTGCCCATCATTCTCCTCCTGGAGAGTATCAGGAAACATGAATATATAAGTGCATTTTCACCTATACTAAGGAGGTCTAACGCTTGTAATTTGTTGTCACTCAGCCAACAGTCATAATAAATGTGACGTTGTAACTTTTGAGTTTTGGTTGTACTCTTGAAAATTAGTATTTGCATTTCAGCAAATGAAAACATTAAAAAGGCTAAGATTGATGTTATGGCACTGGCATCCAAAGTGATAACAGAAAAGTGGAAATTGTAGTAACAAATATCAAAATAACTAGTAATACCAAAACAACAATAGTCCCTTCTATTCTGCTTTCCCTCATTGAACAGTAAATTACCACAGAAGATGTACATACAACCTTTAGAATGGAGATCTGTATCACACAATAACCAGGATAATCAATCTCCAGCAACTCCCATATGTGCAGCACATCAGGTTCTCTACCATATTTGTTCATAAAATATCTTCTTTAAAATGAAGGAAGATACGTTATGAACACCACAGGGATTCCGGGAAAAGCTGCACTTCAGAAATATTTAAACTTCTTACATTTTATAACATTAATGCTGATGAACCATTATAAATACTGATGAATGATTCAGGAAAGGAACTATATGTTGGAGGAAAGGAACTATAGCTGATGACGTAGATGAGCCTGTGGTTCCAAGAATGTTAAAGGGACCATTTTATCTTTTGTTTCCCCCAGAAGATTTCACTCCATTGTTCCTATGACACATTTTATTTTCTTTTTATTAAGTGCTTCTCAGAAGAACTCTCAGCAATTCACTCCGTGCAGCTGCTGACCCTGAGGCCCCCTGTCTAGTCCCTGACTTTGGTGGTCTCTCAGGTACACAAGAGATGACAGAAGCCACAGACAAAGCACTGAACCATGCTGAGGCAGCCAACCACAGGGAAGCAGAACAGGTTTAGCTGATTATTATAGGCTGAATGAAGCTGGTGGCTGGAAGAGGCTGACATTTCAGGATTGGTCTGCTCAAATACATGAACAACCTTTTATGGCACAGATGAGTGCCTTTATAATGGTTTGACTTTGTAAATACTTTCCTCACGGCAATACCCAACTATTTGTATTAAAACCATTGAAGCTTTTATAAATACCACAACATACAGTTTCAATGCTTTAAACACATTTTACACAATCTGCAGTGCCTGAGTCTATCTTACAGTGGGGAAGTGGGTTGTCCCAGCTCAGCAGCTGGGCAGTAGACGTAGATGATCCCCTACAGATCAGAGAGACAAGACAGACCTGAACCTCACAGCGATGCAGAAAGGTCTCTTGCTAATCTGATGTGCACATCAAATGAGCAGTAGTAATCTAATAACAAGCATCTGTAGGCCATAGATTGTCTGTGAAGGTGCTTCTAGGTTTTTCTTTTGCATCTAAAGTATTTCTATTTTAACCTAATGGGATATATAGGACTTTGGATTAAAAGTTCTTTTATCAACTATTCGTTTCACAAATACTATAAATTGCATACTATTCACAGTTTATTTAATTATTCACAGTTTAATTTACATTGTACACTAAGTATTTCTTTTTTCCCTTCAAAATCTACATATACTGTTAGCCTTCTTAGCTCAAGGTTAAATATCAAATCTTCATCATATTTATCTTCCATACTCCTTTTTTTTCATACTCTGTGATAAGTGAGTTATAAGAGTGGAAATATGTATATAACCAATAGTATTGTTCCAGAGGCACTGATACAACTGAATTAGAATCAAAACTGAAGTCTTTATTTATACCAAGGTTTTATATATTTTTAATGTTCATGGTCTAATTCATAAATCAGTCTTAGAGTGTTGTTTTCCTTTCTTTTCCTTTATGAAGATACAAGAATGGCACATTTGATGAGGGATTAAAAGAGAACTCCAAGATAAATTATTCATGAGAGCAAACAATATTCTTTTCTAAAGAAAATAATAGCTTTTAGAAACACAGTGCAGTATATGCAGAGCCTTTGTAAATACTGGAAAACAAGAAAATAAGAATGAAATAAATGACTGGTTTTGAAACAGAAATATTATTTCTGATACCTAAATGATTGGCCTACATTTATTCAAGGAAAACATTAATTCAGACATATAGGATGAAATGCTGACCCTGTCAGCATTCAACAAAGCACTCACTAACTTAAGGAGAACCAGGATTTCATCCCATCAGTGTGAAATATTTATAGTTCCTGCAATCCATTTCAGGTATTACAATTAAGTATCTTTTGTTAATTTTCTTTATGTTTTGTAACTTTACTTTGCTCCTCCTCTCTTTTTGAGGAAAAAAAAAAAAAAGGAAGGTAATGTGGCTATTTGGACTAGACAATCATTTGTAGGTCCTTTCCAACCGAAATATTCTAGTCTAGTCTAGTCTAGTCTAGTCTGTTCCTTGGCTTGATTCATCCTAAAACCTTTCCTGGCTTTATATTTCCAAAGTAAAACCTTCTGCCACAGATGTATAGGGAAATCATGTATTGAGAAGGACAGATTTCAGAAAAGGCATCTAGTCTTAAAAAGCTCTCAAAATATTGTAAAATAAAAAGTTGCCACTCCATTTGCCATGAAGAACATAAAAGCCAGAGTAAATGACTCTGCTAGGCTCTGCGCTACTGTGCCTGACGAGCACTGTATCCCTAATTTAGGTAGTCATAAATTGCAAAATGATAATTTAGGCTGACAAAACTGCATAATAATATAAGTAATGTACTGTACCTAGAGATCCTTGCCAGCAGTGTCATTTTGCAGGAGGATATAAAACAGAGATATCCTGACTCTTCAAGTTCTTGGTTGAGGGAGAGGTTGAAAGAGCAGGAGAAAATTCACATTGCTGTCACGCCTGGCATTCTGCATGGGAAAAGCATAAATCACCTCAGATTCTTCCAAGAACTAGGTAAAATATTTCAAAGAGTCACATTCAACACTCATGGGTTTGCCCCCTCTATATTAGACTAGTAAGTGTACTTACAGAAGATACCTGTCAATAGCTAAATGGGTTCTTACAGGAGAAGACCAAGCACAGTGACTATGTTGAGGTAAAGGTCTTTATTTATTGCCTGAGCGAACTGATCTAACAGGGACTAAGGGCTTTTCTTGCTTTCCTCTCACCCACATAGTGCAAAGGAGCTTGGAGATGGACAAAACCCACCAGGTACAGCATTGGGAGAAGGGGGTAGCAAATGTCACCTGGTACCTTATTAACCGTTGTGGAAGAACAGAGGAATTCTGTCTCTAAGGGACTTTATGTTTGACTTACTCAGCCTGTAATAACCACAACTGGGGTTACACTACTTAGGAACCACTGTTTAGATAAGGGCACCCTCTATTTAAATGCTTGGAACAACACTAAATTTATCTCTTTCAGAATACATATTGGTTATCTGCCCACATGGCTATTTGAATATATCCTACAAAGTGTTCTCTGTAAAAAAAATCTTATTAAGTTATCAATCCATGTGATTTTACCACAAATTTTGCACAATTAGGTGTTTTCTTTAAAGCATCATTCCCTAGAATCGGGTGATTCTGTATTTTAAACAAACAAACAAAAAGTTTCTAGCCCAGTGGTTTGTACAGTAAACTTTGAATTCATTAACAAAAAGAAACTCAAATATCCCCAGCTTTTCAGGAAAAAAATATTATTTTCTGTGCATCTGGATTTTTCAGTACCTCTGCTGCATCAGCTGTTAGGGTTTTCCTATGCATATTGATCTCAGGGAATCATTTGTAAGTCTGTCCAGGAAAAAGTTTAGAGCTCACTCTATGCTTTCTACCTCTAGGAGATGGAAAAAGGAAACAAACTGCAACCTGGATTTACTGGGGGAAAAAAGGAAGTCATGTCAGAACCTCCTCAGCAATAAGCAAAAATTACTTTGACTGATCACCAAATGAGGGATTATAACTGCCAGTAGCACATGAAGAAGACTGATGCATTTTACTGATGATGTAGACACAGCAAGACTTGACAAGCTCTGATCATGACAGTGATGCCATTATACACATGGTGATGAAAGAAACACAGCAGCAGACAAGGAAAAAAAAGTCATCTACTAAGAAAAAAATGCAGCTGCAAGAATACAGCTTAAAACACCAGACTTCCATGCCTGACATATTTGCGCATTCTGAAAGTGACTGGAGACTCAGGGATGGTGGGACACTTGGAATGAGCCAAAGAAGCTGTGGCATGAAGACGACCACAAAACACTTTATTTAGTTTTATTTGGGTACACTTGCATTTTCCTCTGTTGCAGATGGATTACAAAGCACTGGCAAAGACTAGGCTGAGAGCATGGACATTTAACCAGCTGCAATTATCCTACTAAGATGCTTCACAGCTCGCATTTGGGTCTGGAACAGTGAGCCAGCATCATGGTAAAGTTGTCCTGAAACTCTACCAAAGCAAAACTGTGCATTCAACTACTAATCTGGAAGCAGTACCTTGCTTTGTTTAGTTGTACTGGGGCTTCATTAGAGAACACTGCCAGTCTCTCTTAAAGAATCCTCTGCATCCCAGATTGAAAGGAAAGTGAAAACAGAACCAGGAAGCTTAAACAGAAATGCTAGGATTCTAAAATGGGCAAACTAACACTGACCAATGAGTAAGACTTTGTTATCCCTTTTGACTATGGCTTCCATAGGTTGGATACACAGCAAGAGAGTTCGAGGAGGCACAATAACACTACATTAACATACTTGAAAGATTTCCTCAGTCAAATCATCCTCACTAAAAGTTCCTTGCAAATTTCTGCCTGTAATTAAATGAAAACCACAAAATTTCATTTGAAATCCATATAAGAATGCAGTAGTGTGTTAAACAGGTTGTTAAACACAACATCAGCCTATATCCCATGATCATCAATAGACAGGGCAATGTAAATACCTAGCAGAGCAGAAGCCCAAAGCCTACCATAGCCACTGAGGAGCTTTCCCAAAATCTCTACAGGACTGAATTAAACCACAAAACCCCATTAGTAAAAATAGTCACAAACACTAGCATTTGTGAGATCAGAAGCATTTCCCCTTGGATTCAGCAAAGCCCTTAAATGTATACTGAATTATAAACAAGTGTGTAATTCCATCCCTATGTGACAAGCTGCTTAAATACAATGGGAATGCTTAAGTGCTCTGCTACAGGGGGATGCCATTACTCACATACTTAATGATAAGCCCATGCTTATTACTTAACTTTTTATGTTGCAATGTCTAAAAAGAAGCAGGCAACTAATTAATGTACAATTATGAGATCCCACACCCCCAGAGCTTACTGCATAAAAAATAATACAGAGAAGAGATAAAAAAGCACTAGAGTGACAGCTACGAAATTAAATGTAATTTGAATCTGCCTGCATATTTTACAGGTGAACAGTTTGAATGATGACAGGTTTCACCTCAATTTGAAAGAGGAAAAGTAGTCCACTTCTCTGGCAGAATCTTCCCTTTATTTTTTCCTGTGTGTTTTGACACTTGATCTGTGCAAGATAATCACAAAGGGCTCTTCATAGATTCATTTTGTTAATTAGCTATATGCTGTTTTTCAAATTCTGTAGACTAAACAGCAGATTTGGTAAGCAAAAACCATCTTGACATGTCCTGAATGCACTCCAATATTATTTAAGCAGATCTAGCAAATCACACTACCAAGATTTGCACATGATATTCCAATTTCTTTTCACATCACTAAGTGCTTCTGCAATTTTAATCCATATTTTCTGCATTGCCCCAGCAAACATAGACTGCGTGAAACCAAGGCAATGAGCAACAATATTTGAGGTTTTCTCCAGACTCATCTATGAATCATTTAGGTGTAACTTTCATCAATAGAGAAATTTTACAATCATATACATTGAAAATCCATTTTCAACACAAACCAGGAATGCAAGAATTAACATTTTTAGGTCGTCTTCTGTGAAAAAAACCCCAAACATATGCAAATAAAAGATGCACCAGAGTATTTTCTTTTAAGTAGGTTACAATGCTGTCATTCTACAGAGATTTTGATAGCCTATATCTGAGGCTTCTGATGTGTAGTTTGGGATCCCTGCACAACTTTAGAAATACATTCTTCTATAAAAGGGAATAAAACATTCCAGCCTTGGCACAGATTGTCTGCAGCAGCAAACTTAGTAAGTAAAATGAAAAAAGAATCATAAAGTTATATTAAATACAATCCACTACAATCCATGAGCTGCTACATTTCAACTTGGTAACTTCCTGCAAGAGGGCTGTTACTGCACCTTTTGCTTAAGAAGAGGTCCCCAAAATTTCAAGAGGACTGTGGCGTAAGTTTGAATTTTAAAGATTTTTTTGGGATGTTTTGATCTGGAAGCTGGTGACCCTGTCCTCACTAAAAAAAAAGTACATAGATAAAAATCTTTAACTGTTACTGTTTCAAATACAAGCATCAATGTATTTTTGGTATTTCTGAATGTATTTTTAGATTGAGGGCAAAGTGGCCACCCCAAGGCCTGATGTTCCAGTCATTCCAGTGATGATGCCAATTCCAATACCACTTTCAAAACTTATTCCTTAATGCTGTCCAAGCCCTTTTCCTGATGGGAGAGAACAAATGCATGTCATCTAGTCAATTTTTTTGCACATACAATATTTTGCAAAGTCCAAAATTTGCACTTCTCTCATTTCTTTCTTCTCTTTAGGGGGATGTTGCTCAGCCTGAATTGAAAATTTTGAAGTTCTTTAATAGAACTGCTCTTTCAGTTTACCTTTAGTTATTATAGAAACTTCAAAACTTTCTTCTCTAGCATTTTCAGGCACTTCATTTTTTATCTTTGCTTGCCATTGGGTTTCCTGCCTTTTATGAGCTCACTTTACAGTTACTGAATCTCTATTTTTTTCTCTTCTTACTAAATTTATTACTTCTTGCTGTTGCTTTCACCTTAGACTAAGCCTTTTAGGTTTGCCAAAATTCTCCTTGGGATAAGAAGAAATAACTTGACTGTTTTGTGAAGAAAGCACTAGAAGACAGGAGCAAAGATGGATTACAGACATGTTTTAGATATGTAGGGCATCTGGTGGTTTGGTAGCCTCATAAAACTTTCCATAGAAAAGAAATGCCTCATAGTTTCTCCTCCATTATGTAAGAGAATGACGTGAAGTGCTCAACTGAGCTCTTACAATAAGAGCTTATAAAACTTTTCATCACTTAACTACAATACATTTTCTCAAATTAAATTGACATTCTACAGAAACTGTATTGTATTTATCACCCTAAACTTTCAACTTATCACGCTGACACTGCTCAAGTCTTGAGATTTTTTTTCTCTGAGTTGTAAGAAATACAGAGCTGGAGCTTTACTCTAGGTGTAGTAGTTTCACTGTTTCTTAATCCTTCTGGGTTTTCCTTCTAAAAGGAGACCTTGAGTAGTTTTTGTGTTCTGCGCATTTTTTCAATCAGGTCTTCAATTCCATACTACCTTTACCCTTTTGGAAGGTTTGGCAGGACTTTCTGGTTTAAAACATGCTGTTCTGTTGATTTCATATGGCTGCTTGTACATGCCAAGGAGAACTAGTTCATTTCACTTCATGCAGGAAACTGTGCCAGTGATTTTTTTGCAATTTTCAATGCCAATTACATTGTCTGCACTACTGAGTTTAGATCCCAGACACATCTTTGCAGTCTGCTTGCTTTTGCTTAATGCCGACTTCAGGCATATGAGGTCTGTGAGCTGCTATTAACCATGGCATTCTTGTTAAAATATGAGTTTCCTCAGCCCACATTTAACTGCTGCACAATTAAAACAAAACCTTATGTTCTGTGTTTTATAGTGGTGTTGTCAGACCACCAGAAATGAAACATAAATTCTTCTAAAATAGGTTATATATTTGATAGAAAAATGTGCTACTGGTTTTTGCATGACCACATGGCTGACTTGGAGAATATATTGACTTGAAAAAAAAAAAGTGGTATCTTTTATTATCACCAACTAATGATTTTTATATTTTTTTCCATTCAAGAACAAGCAATTTGAATTCATGGTCTTCTCCCAAGACTTCCATCCAGAAAGCCAACTGCTTTGATAGGAGCACATGAAGTAGATTTCAGGTGAATGTCCCTTGGGACCACGTGGTGACAAGCACTGTGCAATTGCAGACCACCCATGCTTTACATTTGGAGCCTGACAAATGAGGCCTAAGCACACGAGTTTGCCCACTGGAAGTCCTGATTTCATGGCCACACTGAATGAAGGCAGCAGCCCCAGCGTGGGCCCAGCTACAGCTGTGGTCAGGCTGGCACAGCTTAGTCCAGCCCAGAGTAGGCAATGAAGTATCCAGGTGTACAAGAGCCTGCCTTTGACCTTCCCTGCCGTGTGAGCTGACGGATCTGATGGTTTCCACATGGGCCCCACTCTTCTTTCCCACTGTAGACCAGGCCAGTGTCTTGTGGGGTGCTCTCTTCCAGCCCTCTCAAGCCGTGCCCGATGGGCAAAAGCAGGGCCACCATATCAGCGGCCATGGGTGTCCTTCACCCTGGGTTGCCTGCATGCTCCCCTGCTCCTCCGTGATGCTCCACCGCTGCCATTTCCCCGCAGATTCCCAGCCGCAGCCGTGAGACACCTCTCCCTCTCCCTCTCTCTCCATTTTCACACTCCACCCACTTTTTGCTTTCTTTCTCCATCTCTGCCACCGTCTCTCTCCCTTTCTGGACTTGGCTTTATTTGGAACTCCCGGAAGCTGCTGGGCATTGCTCTCCCTGCCTGCCCGGGCAGCTGATGTGACTGACTGACACCGGCTCCCGCTGAGGAGGAGGAGGAGGAAGAGGAGGAGGAGGAGGAGGAAGGAGAGCAGCGGCGAGGAGAGGGAGGGGGGAGCGAGTGACCGGCCGCGGATTTTCATTGCAGAGAGGAGGGGGGAAAAAAAGCCGACGCGGGTCATCAAAACAGGTAACTCAAGAGCAGGCGGCGGCGGGAGGGGCGGGATGCCGGGAGCGGCCCGACCCCCCTGGCCCCGGGCAGGCGCGGCCGGGGCCGCGGGGGCGCTCCCGCCGGTGGCGGTGGCAGGAGCAGCCGCAGCGGACATCTTGGGGATGGGGGAAAGTGATGAGGGGACGACTCCGGGCTCGGCCGGGGGCGGCAGGGCGGCGGAGTTATTCCTTGGGCGGGCAGTGCTCCGCAGCTATCTGGGTCAGGGACCCGCGCTGCCCCTCGGCTTCCCTCCTGCCACCTGCGCCGAGCTGCGCACGGAAAACCTCCCCCTCCCTGCCTCCCTCCCTTCCCCCGGGTGATAAGTGGGAAGGGAGTAATCTGGGCTGGAAGAGGGGAGACCCGAGCTAAATACCAAGGCATGCGAGGGATCCTCTTTGAGGCCGAAGGCCGATTTCCTCCGCCGAGCCTCCCGTCAGCGCCGGGAGCGACTCCGGGGCTGCTTTCGGCTGTGCCCCAGCCCCGGGTCCCGGCAGCCGAGGGATTATTAAAAATGCCCTCGGCTTGTTTGTGCAGAGCTGGCTGTCAAGCGGTGCCGGTCCTGAACTCTCTTAATCAGCGTAAGATGATCTGATTCTGAGGCAGGCGGCTGCAGTGCCGGTGGGAAGCGGGGCGCCGAGCCCTGGGATCCCCCCGCCCTTGGAGCCGGAGGTGTGCGTGTAGTGGAGGTGGCAGGAGAGCCTACAGATTTAGCCCAGAAGAAAGGGTTAAATAGCATCGTAGGGTGAGCGACCTGACGGCATAATATATATACCTGTACATAAAAATATATAAAGGGTACTTCAAATACAAGGTAGCTTTCAAAGAGGGCAAGAGGAAGGCAGAAATGAAGACCCGTTAAGCAGAGGTCCTGCATTTTGCAGTAACTTGACATCAGGAGCGCTCCCCCAGAGACGCAGCCAGCACAAAGCCGAGGAGAACTTGTCGTGACCTCATCTAAAAATCTGCAATCTCTCCTCTGCTTTGTCGATTGCTGTAGATTTGTATCTTGGCATTACAGCATCTACAGTGAGGATTTTTATCAAGTAGAGTTCACATTTTGTAATGTGTAGGGGTAGTCTTAAAAACAAAGACCATCTGGAGAAGAAAGCTTTCTTTATATACCTCACCTAAATGTGTTTGTTTCTGAGTGATGGAAAATGTAAGAAAAAAACCCTACACAGAGGCCAGTCCATTAGGAAATAGTTGGAAGGGATCTGTTTAGCTGGGGGTCTGAGTGGGATAAACCTGCAGATTTTATCAATTTCTTTCTAAGCCAGGCAAAAGTGGCAGTGGTTTATGGACTGCCATGTTTCATTGTTTTGTGAAATTGTAATCAGAAAACTTGTCCTAGTTCAGAAATATAACTTTAAAAATTATTTAGAATAGTAAAGTGGTAGATGGAATGGGTTGGAACTCCATACAGTACTCTCAAATCTGACCTTTTAAGACATTACAGTGATTCAGATACCCTATTTTTAATGCAAATTTTATCCTAGTATTTCCTTTTAATTACTTATTATGCAAATGATAATAAACTTTTTTTCTGGTTTTATGCATTTTCAGCACCAGGATTTCATAAGACTGGCTCTATTTTGAGCAAGTTTGCACAAGAACAAAGGCAATCCACCTTCTGTAAAAAAGCCAGGCACATACAACAATATGGTCTTTTTGGTCTTTGGCTTAAAAATTCAAGTCTTCTGAATACTCCTATGATTCCTTTGTGTCTTCCCCCTTGAGTGCTGCTCACATGTGGAAGGTGGACAGGCACAACTCCAAACTTAATGAATAAAATATGTTTTCTCAATTAAATAAAAATGAAGAGGATGTGCATTATTTACTATTACAGTAGAACCGACCTCTGACATGTTTTCATTATTCTTTGTCAGCTGTGACTCTCACTTCAGTGGAGAAAAGTCCTTCTTAGTATGCCATAAGGAGCAAGGGTACCAAGATTACATGTATTAAATTCCCTCCCATCATTAGATTTTCTGATCCCACTGTATAATTTTTATTAACCATGCAGAATACATTGGGCACCCTAAGTTAAAAAAAAAAAAAAAAAAAAATTAAAATTCACCCAGGTCCAGAATTCATGGTAATCTGAATTAGCAGGTACTGGGAAAATAGAGTGAGTAAGGAGGGCTGGAAACCAGACAGCTTGTATTCAGCTCTCAGGCTCAATGTTGATTTGTAACATCACCTGGCCAGGTCAGATAATCTGTGCTTTAACCTGTGGCCTGTCAATGGCAGTAATTGCAATTGGTTTGAACTCTAGGGAGAGAAATGATGAATTCCCAAACATGTTAAAGAATATTCTTGGTGGGTCTGCACGAGTTCTAACAATCACGTGCAACAGCAGCAAACTCAGTAGCTGCAGTTGCTGCCTACTGGAACATCTGACTACATGAAAGAGAATGTTCTTTGCTTATTGTGCTTAGTGGAGCAAAACCAAAGCCTATGATAAATAAGGCATACGTTTTTGCAGTTATTCTTCTGCTTTATTATGAACTGGTTAAAGGATTTTGCTTGATGGAGTACCCCTGATATATATAAAAATAATTTTAATTCCTTCTTTCTGAAACTTCAAGTACATCTTTTGCAGTAGGAGGGACAATTGGGAAGTTGCCGTGTTCATGTGGTACAGAGTCCACTCTAGTTGCTTACATAATACAAAATACTCCAAACTCTCAAGACTCGGCTCTTCTTCAGAATGTCGCTGCTAAGAACTATACCAGAATAGCAACACCTTTACTGAACACAGTATGCTGAAGTGACAAAAGCATGCACGAGCACAGCTGCATCTGTAGCAATGATTATGCTGATTCAGATACTTCATCAAGAGTAGGGAGTTTGGGGCTTCTTAAATCTCTGTGATCTCTGTCACCATTTAGTGGCATAGACACCACTACAGTCTATACACATACTGCCTACTGCTGTCTTAATTTCACCTGTCAATTTCAGGAGCTTTTTGTTATTTAAAAGGTCCCACTGAGACTACTTTCCTGAGTATATGCTAATTGGAATTGCTTTGTCTGACCCACGGTTTTTCAGAGAACAGCAAGCCAAAGAGGTTGCTTGTAGAATTCCAAATACCAGTAGTAGTATGCTCGGAATTAAAGCCTTAATGCTTTTGTAGCCTGTATTAAAAAACCCGAACAGGCAAATGCTCAATTACATAATTAAATAGTGACACATTTTCTCAAGAAGATCTGCTTAGATCCCTAGCTTTAGGGTATGTTTTGTATTAACTTAAATATTTAATTAATTGCTCTTTGGAAGGAATGCAGAGAATCATTTACATTTCTGTGTGTAATCTGTCGTTGTCTAGAAACCACAGACTAATTCACCTAACAGTTCTGGGTCCTCTAAAACAACAGCCATCCTCAAAAAGGCTGACTTTTACAAGCCTCTAGGGTAGGTAGGTCCTGTTTGATTTCTCTGGGTTTTGCAGGACCTCACACTGAAACAGAGGAGGGATAAATAGTTAAATGTCTGAGATCTTGTATGTTAGCAGGTTGCATGGATTATCATTAAAGCTTAGGATCTCTTAAGTAGTAACCAGGTTATATCAGGAAATAGAAAGGTCTTTTTTAGTAGCAGGTGGCCCATTTCATCCTGAATCAGAAGCAGAGGCACAAATTGCAATGCTAGCAGTATTGCGAAGTCAGTGGGATGCATTTTAGAATGGGAGATGCATGAACACCTTGAGTTTTTGTGACCAATAAAGATCCCAATTGAGCTACAGAGCAGAGGTAAGACACATATGGCAGAAAGTTTGCTTAAGCTCCCCTGGCTGCTGCTGTGCTGGAGAGCCACTGGCTGCAGGCTGAGTGGAGCAGCCACGATGAGACTGAGACCATGAGACAGATTGCAGCAGGATGTTCTGATAAGAGCAGGAACACTTGCAAACTTGGCTGAAATCAAGCCCAACTATTCAGGCTTCAGCATAATATGGATATGCATGAGAAGAAGGGTGTGGAAGCCTTGTGAAAGGCCACCAGCACAGCAGACAAAACTGTTACAAACCTTGGTACTGAATAACTCTAGTCTTGTCTTTTCTTCAGAAGTAATTTCACAGATTCTGTTTTTAGAGCTTGCAATACTTTTCACTTAGTTTTAACTTCCTCCTTTGTTTTTTTACCTTTCACATCCCAGAAGTACTAAAACATTTGTACTTCATGGAATCTACCCTTTCAGAGAGTTCAAATTAAATTTGTTTGGAACCATAGCATAAAGGATCTTAATGCTCAGTTATTATGAAGTGAACTGAAGCACTTGAATAAAATCAATGCCTGCATGCAGTATTTTCTCAGTTCAGCAAGGCAGTCTGCTTACATACAGTAATTGGACTTGTGACAGGTAATTAAATGGCTTGTAAGGCCTTTAGGATGCTTGATTACATGAAGAGCCCCACACTAATATATAGTAAATGAGGTGGCTAAGAACACTGCATTTCTGGTGATTGGAGAAATACTAAAACTCGTACACTTCATTGGAGGGAGTGAAGAAAATAAAAACAAGACAAAAGACTATGAGCAGTGGTGACATGAAAAGGGAGCATAAAAGGAATAGGAGAATGTACTTAGAAACTGGGTTGCCTTGGTTATTTTAAATCAATCATGCTTACACAGACTGTCAAGTCTTGACTGCTTCACTATATCATTAAATAATGAACTCGCTCTTTGTGCTCACTAAATTCATGACAGTCAAAATTATTCAGCAAGGGATAGAAGCTCTTCACAGAACATCTAGATAATTAGAAAGTGAACTGATACTCCAGGAGATACTAAGCACGTACATGAAATGTTTTAAAGAATTCATATTAAATTATCAGAGGCCTAGCTGCAGTCCATGTTATTATTACATTGACTTGTGGACACACAGCTTCATGTGTGCAGCTCCTCATCCATATTATGAGACTAAACTGGGATATGATAAGAAATCTAAAATGCATTAACAGTCTTGGGGGTATTTGTCAAAATAGAGATTGTTTTATGAAGCAAGTTTTACAATTTTTCTGAACAATGAGGTGAAAAAAGGTCTCTATTCTTTTTCAAGATGTTTTTGTAGACAGCAGCTCAATCACTAGGAGAGGGAGAGAAACAGAGGAGGAGCCAGAATGCAAACAGAAAAATATGCTTTGTGGTACCAACAGCATAAGCAAAGGAAGACACTTGGGTTAAATGGAAGAGATAAATAAAAAACATGAACCTGCTTTTACCTCTTCTATGCAATTTTTTTTATTGGCTTATAAAAGGTAGCCCTTTAAAAACACAGAGGTTATGCCAAAGAAAGAAGTCTACACATAAGATAATTGATGTAGCACACTCTTATACATAGCCATAAGAGACTCATTCATAGCATATCATGGGTTTTAACACAAACATTGAGCTACAGACAGAAATATTTTATGATGAGTATACTGGAGTCAGTCAAGATTTCAGATCAGCTTAATCGTCAAAATGGCACATCCATCCACAAAAAAGCAGAAGTCATACAGATGTTTTTGTCTTTTTGCTATTTCAGGTATAACTGCCCATCTTAAAAAAAAAAAAAAGGTCAAAATTGTAATACTGTCTGATTTTCAAAACTATCTATTTTAACTAGGTTTAAAAATACAATAATTCTTTGTACTTAGGAATGAATTGCTCCCAAATGAGCTTATAGTAGATCTAGGGGAAAAGCAATAAAAAAGGCTCTGATTTGAAACTCAAATAATTCTTCTCACACAGGGCCTTACTGAGAGGTCTTCTGGTTTAATCCAATTTGACATCAGTTTGAGAAGACTCTGTTTACATTCCTCCCCTACAGCTAATGGAAAACAAAACACAAACCATACAAGGTAATGTTCCCATTGGTCTACGAACACATACTTTGTTCTCTCCACTGCTCCCTTTGCATTCGCCACCCAGAATCTTCTATGATAGCAACCCAAAGAGTTTCAGGTGCTCCTCCCTACCACTCAGCCAGTAGTGAGCTGCTTCTGAGCTCTGTCTGAGAATGAGTAACTCCTGAGATCCCAAACTAGTGGGTTTTTATTGTCTGAACAAGAATGGGGTACAGCAGGAATTTGAGACTCATGCCAAAGGTGGCAAAGAGACTGCCTGCTCAGCACAGCTTGGATTTGTAGGTATTTGATGATGTAGGAAAAAGAGCCATCTCAGACCCAGGCTGTCTGTGTTTTTGTCAGAAATGAAGTGCTGTAAGATGCTTTTGTAATTTGAGGGGATGTTCAGGAATGCATTTCTCCTCCCTTGATGTATGTTGACATGTGTTGTACAGAGGAGCTCTCAGAGGACACAGTGCTTTGGATCTATGAAATGCTCATGACTGCCTCTCTGACAGTACCAGCTGGCAATCTGGGGGGTTGTGTATTTTATTTCATATCTTGGTAGCAATTTATTAAAAGATTATGAGAGAAAGCACATGTGCAAGGTGCTATACTTCCAAGGACAGTGTGATTTTCCAAGCAGTGCACCAATGGTAAATACAATTAAAATGCTACATTACCGCCTATATTCTGGTTTAGGCATCTGCCCTCTTTTGGCATAGAGAGAAAATCCAAATCTGGCACATAGGATCTCAGATGATGAGCATGAATGAGACCTGGCATCAATTTTAAGATGCTACATGAATTTAGAAGAACTGGTACTGAGTGGGGGCAGGGGAGGAAAGCAAATAAATTAATAGGCAATTTCTCTCCCCTTCTAATTAATAGAGTAGTAAAGCTAGGAAGTAAACTGTGGAACTTTGTACTCTATCTCTTGCTGATGTTTGTGAGAATCATTTCATACTTTACAGGGTAGCACCATTCCTTTGTTCAAAATCCCCGTTTTTTTACGTGCCTGATATGTCATCATATGTCTTTTTCCCCCTTATGCTACTGTACATTTCCCTGTACATTCATTACAATTACTTGTTTCTTCTTGAGGATGGAGCAATATTGTCTTTTGTTGTAAGTCACATACAATAGTAACAGGAATAGTACATGTGTTTTGACTTACAGTTTGCTGTTTGGGATCAGTATATCAGGAAATTCTAGTCTGCAGCCAATTATTTTCCCTTGATAATAGATAAATGGTGCTTTGAGACAGCTGGGGAGGAAAGCAGTGATCTCCCAAGGCCTGCCTATAAAAAGAAATCTGCTTTTTGGGTTTCAGCATGCTTTGTTCTACCTGGTTGTGGCTTTACTTCTTCTGTGGAAGAAATGCCAGATGGTAGTATTACCACATGCCTTTAGCACTCCCAAAAAGAGATACCCTAACAGTAAACAGGGCAGAGCTGTGGATGATCTGTCTTGATTTTGTGCCCAAGAGACAGTTACCAATGTTAGTGTTTAAATGATTTGTCAGAAGATGTGTGTTGACACCTTTCTTCACTCTTAGGTGACCTTATTTTCAATGAAGGACAGTGTACTTCTCCTCCAAGAGAGCAACTGAATAAGGGTTACATGGGAGTTGAAGCATTGTTATTTTTAACTCATTATAGGTGGTCAGCATCAACTCTGGGAAAAGATATATGTATATGATTAACCCTGATAATCACTTCAAGATCAAATCTTTAATTAAAATCCTAACAGGTGAGATAGAGAGTCTGTCTTGATGTAAAAACTTGCTTTATGAGAGTGGAAGCACTCCATAGACATATTTCCATCCTCTTTACTTTTCTTTAATGTGAAGAGATTTAATTTGACACTGTAAGTAGACCAATCTTATTATTTATTTATGATATAAGCTCTGATGCTATATCATGGCAGATAGTATCTTCAGAGAGTCTAGCTGTGCTGTTTGTGTTCTGATTCCTTTTTGGCTTTGTGGTATCTGACCATACAGAGTGCAATGTGGAATAAGTGATCAGACAAAACAGCTGAATATAGGCCAAGAAAATGCTGAAGTGTGTCATAATATGAGCCAAATATATAAATCTCAATATATAGGCAAAGATGTCAGTGTTTAGATAGAGAATGGATGAAAAGAGTTTGCATGCTATTGTTCAGTGGATGTTTAGAACAGTAACATTAATTCCTGTGTTGTTGGTGAGGTGGATGACATTGTGTCATTTAATGGTAAACAAGGTGTAAATGTAAGATCAGTATATGTACAACTGATTTGCTCTATTAGTGTTATGTACAGCAATCACAAAAAGTGTTCTTGCACTTTATTCATGCATGACAGGCATAACTGTGTATTCTTATGTGCATGACGTGCACGCACATATATATTTATAAATAGATGGAAATACTGACTCATGGATATATAAACATACAGATAAAAAGGTAGATACAGTGTAAACATGCTTATTAAGTTTAATAGTCTATATAAAGAGCATAGAAACCTGATAATATTAGGGTAAAAATGGTTTCTACTTCTGTTTGAGGAGTCTAACAATATATTACTCTGTGACTGCTGGTGATGCCTGCTTTTGGAAGAACAACATTGTAGTTCTCCAGCTGATGGGAATAGAATAAAACTGTGAAGAATATAGTGAGTAAAAGACTATGTTGTAACAGGAAAGCGTTGCATAAAAAGATCCTTCAGGTATTTGAGCTGGGTTATTCCCCTCAACTTCTGACACTGTAATGTGTATTCTTAGTGTCTTCCAGAAGGCCATTTATTGGGTAGAACATTACAAGTCTGCTCATTTGTGAGACTCCTCAGACCTCCTGGTGTGTGCACTCAAATTACTGAGTTTGTAATCAAACAGTTGGATTCTTTCACAGGCAAAATCAGGTTGAAGAGGTCAAAAAGTAATGGGTCTTCTGTAGAAGTTTGTGCATAATTTTTGTGACATTTGGTGACATCATCAAGGAAAGTTTTAGGGCAAATGAAAAACAAAAACCCAACCTACCAGAGTGTATCTTCACAAAAAGACAAATAGGTATTGTACTAAAAATATATTTTAAAATACTGATAAAATTAGTTGATTGTATGCTGTATTATGTATTATTATGTATTAGTATGCTATGTTACACTAGCCAGACTTTAGAATGGTTGAAAACAGAACTTTAAAATAGACATCATTTTAGGCTTTTATGTAGTAGGATAAAATGTGAAAAGAATGTACTCATAGTATTTTTAGGATTAACAATGCTTTGTTTTAAGAAAAGGTTTAATATTCTTATAAAAGTTTGAATATTTCAGAAGCTCCCCTGATACATTCATCTCATTCCTGCCTAGATATTCGTAACATTACAAAAAATTTAGGGTGTTTTTTTTTTTTTTTAAGTGAATTGATTTTTCAAACAGAACATTGTGCATTTTGCAATGTAAAGAAAGTACATTGCCAGTGGGTCAAGGGAGGTGATCCTACCCCTCTGCTTAGCTCTGGAGTGCTGTATCCAGTTCTGGGCTCCTCAGGACAAGGGAGACATGGAGCTCCGGAGCAGGTCCAGTGGAGGGACACAAAGCTGACCAAGCAACTGGAGCATCTCTTTCATGAGGAAAGGCTGAGGGGAGCTGGGCCTGTTCAGCCTCAAGAAGAGGCAACTGAGAGGGGACCTCATCAGTGCCTATCAGTGTCTGAAGGGAGGATGCCAAGAGGACAGACCCAGGCTCTTCTTGGTGGTGCCCAGCATCCGCACAAGAGGCAATGGGCAGCAACTGATGCCCAAGGAGTTCCACCTGAATGTGAGGAAGAGCTTTACTGTGCAGGCGACTGAGCACTGGAACTGGTTGGTTGCCCAGAGAGGTTGTGGAGTCTCCCTCACTGGTGATGTTCAGGAACTGTCTGGATGCAATCCTGTGCCATGTGCTCTGGGATGATACTGCTTGAGCAGGAAGGCTGGACCAGATGACCCCTCTGAGGGTCATCCAACCTCACCCGTTCTGTGATGAGACAAGAGAGCCCCTCTGAATTTTTACACTGTTCATAGGCATGCTGTCTTAATGTCATCCTCTTTTGGAGGTTTGATTTTTTATTTAATATAAATAGGAAAACCCCATAAATTCCAAACAAAACTTTCTCATGAGAACGGTTCTCCCAAGGGTTTCGTGCTGTAAAATCTTCTGCTTCACTTTTAGGTCAAACACAAACCTCATTACCTCGTTTATAGGGTAAAGTCTGACAATCCCACCCTGTTTGAAAAGCAGCATGACTCAGAGCACAACAGCTTTGCACATGTTTCCACAGTCCTAATAGCTAATTTCCTCTCATGCTTAAATTTCTAGAAGAAAAATATTATTACATTTTATTAATAAAAATTAGTAGTACTTGTTTGTAAGTGAAAACATTTCTTTCCATGCTACTTTACTTTTTAATGATAACATTTAGGCATTCTGCACTGGCTGTGGAGACACTGCAGCAGCAATGTTTGGTTGGGTTGGTGAATGTTGCATAGTGGTGCAGTTTACTGGAATCTGCTGTTAGGCTTTAATATCTCTGCAACAGTAGCACTTTTAGCAGGCTGTTCTTTAGGAACTGATGCATTTACACATTTGTTCCATGTCTGCCTAACCCTTCTGGTCTCCAAGCCAAACAGGAATCAATGTCTTGTGGCAAAACACCCCAGGGCTGATGGCCCCAGAGAGCCTCTGATTCCCTGCTTGCCCCAGCTGAGGATGTGCATTCCCTTGTAGCTCCTGCTTTTGCACATCCCGGTGCTGGGCAGAGGATGCAGTCTGGTGTGGGGGCAGGGCTGGAACGGGCCACAGGAATCATGTTAGTCAAGAGCCATCATCATCACATAACGCCCCTTGCCAAATGTCACTTATCCGGATCAAATACTCACAACCTTAAGTGGGGAACATGTACATTAAACTCACTCTATCAAATGGTAGGGGATTTAAACATAGCTTTGCCTTTGCTTATATAACTCTTTCAGACTCTGAATGGTATATAGCACTTTTTTTCCCTGAGAGATTGGCCAATATTCAAAAATGTCAATGCCTACACTGCCTCAGATGTAGGAGAGCAGATAATCACATTGTGAGGAAAGAAGGCAATGCGTGAGTTGTTAAAAATGTAACCTAATTTCTATTTAATCTTAAATCAAAAGTACTGCAGCAGTACTGCACAAGCAGGCCTCTGGATTTTTTTTTTTTTTCTATCCAAATGTTAATTAGAATTTGATTTTAAAAGCTTCAGAAACACTGGTTCATATTGGGTACTTCTGTAAGGAAAAAAGTGATGGTAAATCATATAAGAAAAATAAACAGAAGACCTTCTTGGATTTCTGGGTAGTCTTCAGTCCAGTGGCTGAGTCCTACTACAAAGCATAAAAGATGGAGGCAAATTTCAGAATGAACCTTTTCAAAAATCAGAGAGTATTAATTGGGTCTGTATTTTAGTCTCCGTAAACGCTGATTCAAATCATTGTAGGCAGAAGGTTTTACCAATTACTTCTGTAACTATTCCAGTCGTCTCAGTATCCGCTTAGGACATATATACACATTCTGTCATAAGTTGTTCATGTGCAGGCTGTCAAAAGCTACACTAGCAGTGGCTGGAACCTGCTCGTTAAAAGGAAGAACCAGAGCTGAGTACTGATCTGATTCCCTGCTGGCAAAGAAGCAAGTTACCCTTTGTCAGCTGCTTCACTGCAGCTGCTTATGTGCCAGAAAGACAATGCTTAAAAAATGAGACTTTTACCATAAAAGAAAAAGCCACAAGTTGAACAGAACTGCAGCACGAAGCAAAGCCTTTACTGAGAGGGGTCTAACACTGTTTCTATCCATAATGATTTTTTCAGAATGGCAGAGAGTCATGGTTTGATGGAGAGATTGGAGAAAGCAGTGACTCGACTTGAATCATTATTTTCAGATTCATGCAAATCCAGTGGAATGGAGTGTGATGGCATCAATGGAGTCAATGGAAGTAAGTATGTTAATTTGAATTACCATCTCTCTATCATTAAAAAATTGCAAGTGATGTATATGTTTGTCTTCTAAGAGGGAATGCAATCCCACCTCCTACAAATTCTGTATCAAAGTAAAGTAATATTTTTTAAAAACTATTTAGAAATGTCATGTGACAAGCTTAGTACCATGCACAATTCTAAACTAGTATGGCCTAGAAAATTCATGATTTACTGTTTCTTAAATATGCTGTCCATATCTCAAGCTTTATTACTCTTTCCATTTAAACAATTATATTTACAACTTATATTGTTATAAATAACTCCCCAGGTGAAAATGTCTGCATGAGCCTAACTAGCAGAAGAAATGAGACATCCTCTAAATGTACAGCATAAATATTCCTATAGAAATCACCAATATAAACACTGTTGATTTGCCAGCTCTCTCTCAATTTCACGGTTCACCCACTTAATTTGTTTAACATCCCTAATCAAATATGAATGTGTTAGGAAGCATTTGCTCACTAAGGACTGTTATACATCCATGGCCTTACATTGTTATCTCTTGAGCTCTCTTTTCTCAAGTGGCTCTCCAAAGCACTACAGTGGAGAATATACCAGAAAAAGGCTATTCTTTGTCTATTCATGTTGTATCATTGAATCATATTTTTTTCATGCCTTAACTTTTGTAGTACTGAAAGTTACAGGCTAAATAACTTTACATATGTGGTACTTCTAAATCTGATGGAATGGAAATGCTCTTTCCTTTCTCCAAAACTTGTTTTTCCATCCTGAACCCCAACATATATCTCTTTATTAGCTTCATGTTCTTTGCTTTCTGTATTCCTTGCCCTTTCTTGCATTCTCCAGAGAAGAGCACATCCCAGCGTGTACTCAGCTGCTGTATAGAAGCTGCAGGACACATGGAAAGTTGCAGGCAGCTTCCTTTACTGACACAGCAGCAAGTGAAGTGTATGAGCTGCTGTATTGTCCCCTTTGCCAGCCAACACATGTGAGGGACATTCCCTGCACTCTTGTGCACCATGGGCCTGCACACTGGCAGCTGCTGCACAGCAGCTGACTGAGAGCAATGTGTTTCTGTGGCAGGGAGGGAGCATCTTCCAGCAGGCTTCCCTGGCAGGTCACTTAGCCAGTCACAGAAAGCTTCAGTAAAAAAGTGCTTGCAGTCCAGAGAAAACCTAGGCAGCTAGTAAACTGTAGCAAAGTCAGGGAGAAATACAATCCGTGTACAAACTGACAAGTAAATCAGTCACCACTAGGAATTTTGCAATTCTCGAAGAATTCCGTCGTGTAATGAGTCCATTTAGGTGAATCTGCATTTATCCAGAGCACAATATTGCAGAACCCAGGCTGCTTTCAGAACAGGAGATGACTCACCATGCCAAGTACTTCCGTGAAAACTGCTTATATTCTTGAGCTAACCTAAGAGCTCAGTCAGGTGAAAAGATTCACCCCCCAGGGAAGCAGAGCCTGAACACCCCAACAGATCCCTAGAAGAAACCAACTGAGAAGCCTTGTTGAAGTGTGATTATAAAACACACCCACTGGGAGACTGCAGTCAGAAGCTGAGATGAGCAACACCATGGGGTGCTTGCCAGGCTGCAGAATGTCTCCAGGCAGAGCTGTCTCACACAGGGACTCAGGAATTACCGTTTGCTGGTGCAGTTGGGAAAGTCTTCAGTTTGTGTGACTGGTACGCCTACAATGCCCCAAACACCGCTCTGTGTGCCTGTGTCACTGCCTCTGCGGAGGTTCATGTATCCGCCACAGCCACTGCAAAGGAAACAATCTTACAGGTCTCTTCTTTCTTTTTCTCCTTCAAAACTGACACTCAAGCCAGAGTGTGACCTTGTTTAAATCTCCAGTTAAAATAGAGGTATATTTCTTTCTTCAACCATGACCTCCATCCCCTAAAAGACCATTCCATAATTAGAATTATAAAACAAAACAAAACAAAACAAAAAACTAAAAACCCTTGGCTTTTCAATTAATACAGAAATTTTCAGAAACAGGATGGGAGATCTGTACCTTTACTGTTTTCCTAAATGGCATTACAAGAGCAGGATTGCAAATGCATCATTTCATTGCTCTGCACAGCCCACAGCAAATTCTAGTAAATGCTCCTGGGAGTGAGCTGCATTGAATAGTAAAAAATAGCATAGTTGCTTTCTAGTTCTGCATAGGACAATTTAGTGAACTGTTATGTAAAACTCTGCTCCAAAGGGAAATGTTACAATGATTCCTTTGGAAACATACACAGATTTTGACAAAGAACATAAATGGGCTTTGGAAAGCATCTCCACAGCTAAAACCTTTTGTGAATTAGGTCATTTGAGGGGTTTACACACAAACACTTAACATGGAAGAAAGCCCAGAAATTCCTCAGAATTATAGGTGAATGGCATCAAGAGAACAAAAGGAGCCTTGAAATCCCACCTAGCTGACTAACTACATTTTCTTTTCCACACAGGCCACTGCAGACTCCAGTTGCCAGAGCCTGTCTTTTTTTTCCTCTCATGGAGCCAGATGACTCTTGTGGAATAAAGAGGGCTTTCATGATTATGAATTTGGACACAATTGTTATATAGTGCCAAAAGGTTAAAGCAAATTCTCTGGGGAAAGCCTGGTACCTCTTCAGAGCAGTCCTCAGGCTTCATTAATGAGGGAGAGAGGCAGGGAAGAATTTTAACCTTGTTCTCTCAAATCCTACATATGTCATAGATTCACACATGTATCATTCCTGCTGGATCTGGCAAAGCTTCTGAGGCATAGACAAGACATGGGAGTAAAGGGAGCGTTGGAAAGCATCCAAGGAAAGATTATTTTTGCTATCTTAACAGGTACCACAGAGTGCCATGTAGAAGCCAGATGCTTAAGAAACTGAGGCCCATCTGCATTTTCTGATTGTCCACTTTATCAGGAAACTGCTCTGTGTACCATATAGAAAATAGCAGCTTTATTCCTCTTTTATAATGTGTAGCATATATATAGTCAATGGGATATGTCATCTGGAAGACTTGTTTGAGCTTTCTTTATCCAGTGACCATTTTGCAAGGTGAGACAACAAAATGAGGAGATTACAAAGCCATATATCTCACTGCATAAATCTACTGTCAACCCATTCCAAAGTATCTCTTACTGGAAATGGAATTGGTTGCTATTAAAAGGCACCAAACAACACAGAGATCTTCAGGAATGGGTGAGTAGTATAAAAATAGTTGTTAAGTACAGTGCAGGTTCTTTTTAGGGGATAATATTTGGTTAAAGCACAATAGGGGAATTTTGTTGAGAGAGTTAGACTTCTCAGGTCACTCCTTTGAAGGGCTGAGAGATGTTTGTTTTAGCTCATGTTATTTTAAGACAAAAGAGGCCTCCCATTACATTATACATAAGAAATTCTCTTCAAGTTCCTATTCAAGTTCTACCAAGAGCAGGATTTTTTTTAATCTTTCTATCTAGGACAAAAATGATTTTACATCCCTTTTTCACTGATTTCATAAATCAGAAATGAAGTTACACCAATCACCTCAGCTTCTATGATACATCTCCTCCATCTTCTACACATGTTCTATGCATTATATACTTTATGAACCCATTGTAATGGCAGGTTTCTCTTCTACAGGCATAGCACCATATGTTGAAGCCTTTGATAGGCTGCTGAATGGAAGTGTTGCTGAGTTTCTCAGGTACAGCAAGATTCTTGAAGGTGACGTGAAGACACATGTAAGTATTTACTCGGATTTTCCCATAATGATACAAGTGTACAAGTCTTGGAATCCATGTGATCAGCCTTGATTTCTGAGTAGAGGAGTATCTTAATAGCAGAATAAACTTTAAGTTATTAATTCTTGTAGTAGTGATAGCCTGGCATAATACACTGAGTACAGTTGGTTCAGGAAGGGTTCAAGGTTGTATGGATTCATAAGAAGAGATTGCTTGTCTTCTACAGCACCAAAGTTGAACACCATAGAATGCAAAATATAGAAATATTCTCAGTCACAAGCAGTTTGAATAGTTTTGTTGGCTGCTGAGCTCTTTGCAGGACAGGAGCACAAGTAAGAACATGCACCGACAAATTAGCAGTAAACAACAGGTGGGCCGAAGCAGTGATAACGTCCTGTAGTTGCTTTCTAGGCATGTGTATCATTATTCTGATTAATACGGAGATTTTGTTCTGGTTGTTTGTTTTTATTACTCACACCTCTTTCATTTGTAACAATGTAGCAAACTAAAAATGGTTCAGCCATTTAAGTGACCTTTTGTGAAAAACATAAATTCTAGCAAGGAAGTACCATGGTATCATTTGCACGATGAAATTACTTTCTAACCTTATGATCTTAACCTGAACTTGTGTCATTTTATTTTTTTAAGCCAATCTTCCCTAAAATGGGTGGTGATAGAATTGACAAGGGATGGACTCATCTTACCAACAGCTTACCAGTATAGATTTGGGAAAAAACAAACAAACAAACAAACAAACAAAAAAATCCCACACACAAAAGAGCTGGGTTCAGTGCTAGCTGGATCTGAAGGAGTGTGAAGCTTTGGACTTTTTTAGTAGATCCATGCCATCAGGCCTTCCTCTGTGTGTACGGTTCCCATTTGATTCCTGCTGCTGCTGCTCTACCTAACAAACACTGTAGCCAGAAAAACATGCAGTCCTACAAGCTAGTGAGATTCATGTTGCAAGGCCAACAAAAATATTCTTCAGGACAACCAAAGCAACCAGTCTACTTACAGAGAAAGATGACTG
The DNA here is from genome assembly GCA_013400435.1 of Pycnonotus jocosus. Lineage (NCBI taxonomy): Eukaryota > Metazoa > Chordata > Aves > Passeriformes > Pycnonotidae > Pycnonotus > Pycnonotus jocosus. Next base: position 202,431 of record VWYP01019715.1, read on the forward strand.
GATTATTCTGTAATCTGTGGGTTTTTTCTGTGGTGTTACATGTTCTGGTTTGTAGGACAGAGTTTCTGACCTAATCAGGCCTAGAAAACAGGAGGGCCTAAGGAGACCAGGCAATTCTAGACAATCTCTGTTTTTCTAAGGAAATGCTGCACTCCCTTTTTATTTGAAAAAGTCTAGACTGTTATACTATAAGCTACAATATGTGAACTTTGTTCTTCAGAGAAACTAGGGAAAAAGAAATAAATAGGGGTTGGGTGGTTGGAGGAAGAATTATGAACCTAACTGAACAGAGAATTGCTCCCTGGAAAGGATTGATTCTAGCTTGGTTTTTACATTCAATAGACATCATTATTTTGCAGTTGATTTCTCAACAGTTTAGATCTGAGTGATACAAAAATAGCCTTACTATTAAGCAGGGAAAGGGATTGCATTTAACATTCTAAATCACTAGGCACTTTTTAATATACACTATCTGTAAATGTTTAAAGCAATAAATCAGTAACTGTTTTAATTTATGCATTTGTCACTACTTTATACTCATAACTGAGTCCATATAAAAGATAATTAATAATTTTTCAGCCAAGTCTGTGGACAGTCCCCAGCATATTGTTGATGATAGTGTAATGCAAGCTGTGATATGGGGTATTTGTTAGTGCTATGAGCATAGACATTGCATTAGCTTTCTTTACATAAAGAAACTGGCGATTCTGATTGCAGCCTACTAAATATTCTGAAATCTTAGATTCTGGATTTACAACGTGGAGCAGACTGTGGTTGCCTTATGCTCATGCTTATCACTGAAGCAACATCTGTGCTTTACCTTAACAAGTGGAACAAGGAGTATTTTTCTTTTGGGTGTCTCAGAGACCATGTGTCCTCAGCATTATACTTGCAGCTGCTGTCTCTTTCACATAATGAGCTGAAGGGAAGGTTGTATTTTATTTCAAAAAACACCTGTTGCCTTGAAAAACCTCACATACCTGACGGACCAGAATGGTAATATGAGAGAAAGAGAGACTTCATATTATGCTAAACAAATGAGGGATTTAACATGATGCGTTTTGTGCTGATGGCTGTAATGATTGTGTGGTTTGCGTGCCTGGCAAAAGGAAGAATTCAGACACAACTGATATCTGCTGGGGAGCCTCATTCCTATTTTTTCAGCATGCTGTACTCTAAAAAGCCTGTTGAAAAAGAGCAAAACAAACAAGCCATAAAAAAGAACTAATAGCTAGCTTCTGGCTCTGTTAAACACAGCAGCACAGGGGGTTTTACAAAGATTAGTTTATCAGAGTTCTGCTTAGGCTCAATCTTGAGAGCTACATATTTCTCATTCAAATTACAGTACATATAGTGGTGAATCTCTGAGGTCAACTGCACTGATGAACCAGTTTTTAAAAGACAGGGAGAATGGTTAAGCTTTTACATACTCTATTTAAAACAATTACCCTAAACAGCTAAGATCAGATCTTTCCCCTGTTCTGTCACTGTGGAATAAAGATCTGGTAATTATATGGGTATTTCTATGAAATGCAAAGTCCCCTACAGGCACGTATTTTATGAAACCACTTTCTGCTGTCCATGTCATAATTGTAGAGCATGTGAAGGCAGTGAAAGAGTGAATGTGGCCAGGACTGCTACCAACCAGCTGTCTTTGGCCTGACATGCCAGTGTCTTGGAGGCTGTCACCAACCATTACAGGTTGTAACAGCCCTGAAGCTGACTCACTGTATGTGTCCACAACCAACACTGTCCTTCTGTCAGAATGAGGGAAATTCAAAATCGGTATAAAACAGACTGTGACTCTACAGCATAGCCCATGAATACAGAACTGCAAAAAATGTGTTAAGGATGACAAAGAGCTGCTTGTGGAAGATGCAGTCTACCTTTAGATCGTGTCCCAGTGCAGAAGCTGGGTTCACGCAGGTTTGAGGGGCTCTTCACCTCAGCAAAGCAAAGAAAGCAACACTTTGGAAGGCCAAGAAGCAGGTTTTTGTAATGTGTTTATTATGAGTTTCTTCACATTATTTTTGTTTATGTGCTATCTCAAGTGGTAGAATACTTTGGCTTGAGTTTGAGTAATGTACCAGATGAGACATCACGATAGGAAGAGAATGTACTGGTTCTACAAGAGAAGGATAGATAACCTCACATTTCCATATTTTAGTATTTTATGTGGTACAGAGCAGAGCATAATTACAGCCTTCTGTCAAACACATAAGCTAATACTTGCCTTTTAAAAAAATGTTTATTTGTAAAAATCTTTTAACCTCCCAACCCCACCAGTTGAAAGAACAGATTGTCTGTGTGATTCATTTATGTTCCCTCTTCTCTCATCCAAGTTATTTATCTTGGAATGAAAAACTATGAAAATATGGATGCCTTTTCCCTCCTCTCTTCCATCAGCTTCCAGTTGCTAAAATGCAGAGCTCAAGACAGGAGGTCAAACAGCTTGGAGCATTCAGAAATGAAGTGGTTGTTGGTTCAGTTGCTCCTTATTGGAAGAGAGTTTAGATGCAATCCATTACATGTATGACTGCATGAGCAAGGTAGCACAGAGAAATAATTCACAGCACATTATCCAATCTGTAGGAGTTCTTTGTGTGCATGCACTGGTTTCTTATCATGGTGAGCAGAGAAAGTAATGTGTACCCCACAAATGTATGCAGGTACCCAGAAAATTTCTTTTCCTTATCTATTACATGGAAGCAGTGATGTTGTTCTCTACTGCCCAGTAAAGTCCATGTAAATATAAACAGAGAGCTGAAAGCAGGAGATATGTTTTATGAAATATATGTGCACTTTGTAAAATGCCACTCTGGTTTGGGCTACCAGTGAAGTTCAAAAATCCTACCTTCCTCTTTTTTTTGAAAGAGTAGGTATGATACATGAAATAGCTGCATTTTGTCTTTTCATGTGAGACATGCTGAAGAGTGAGTCAATGACATTCATAGCCCTGAACTTTGAACATAGTAAGCTGCTGTCTGTGCTACACCAAAAAAACCCCACTTTTGCACTTTATCTTAGCTAATCTAAATGCAGTCTTTCAAACCCATTATTTGACTGATTCCTCATTAACAAGGCAATTTGCTTACAGGGCAACAGAATACACAAGTGTATTCTCGTGTTTGTCTTTTGTGCTCAGAGGCTGTGCAGTTTTAGGCATTGTGTTGGAAGTTGAATTAGAGCTCAGGGAGAAGGATGATGTCGACATGCCCAAAGAGCAGCATGCTGTCAGGCTGCCTTTGCATTTCTGTGAGAGGTGTCTTCTGCTACATGGAATAAACACCAAACCAAGGTGCTTCTGCAGGACTGGGGGAAATGGAATACATTAAAAAAAAAATAAAAAGACAGATATTTTTGACAGCATACAAAGTGCACTCAACTGAGAGAAAGAGTCTTAGAGTGTAGAAAATGGTAGTGCTGTTCACCAAAAGGGAAAATAAAATAAAATCATCAACCTTGGAAATCTGTCAGTGTTCAAGTTGATTTTGTAATGCTAATTCAGCTGTGTTTCTCACCCTATATATATACTACTAGATACTTCATAACATGAGCAATAAAGAATGTTCACTTTAATAGGAGAAGAAAGTTGGAAATGCAATATATACAATCTAGCCAAGAGGCTTATTGAGAGATTAATTTAGGAAAAACCTGACATTTCTAGGAGTTTTACAACTTTTGATTGCTCTGTTCCAAAGGATAACTTTCCATATGGCCTAGAGATTGAATCTGGCTTTCAAAACAAGCAGGATTTATTGAGTCAGGTGCATGTTGGACTGTAAAACACCTGGTTAGGAATAAAGGTGGCTTCTGAGCATGAAGGACCTGTCCATTCCAAGTCTACAACACTGGAACTCGCCTGAAAGAGTGGGAGTTTTTCCAAAAATTTTGATGGGACCTGGATCAGGCTGTTGGTTTCTTGACACTGACATTGCAGTAACTACCAGTTGTTTTTCTCATTGTTTAAAAAGGCAAGGAAGACATAAAAGTCAAACAAATATTGAAAAATAAATGCTGTGATGGCCAATACTGGGAATTTAGTTGTGTACTGCTGGCACGAGAAACATGCACCTGTAAATTTGGAGGGGGGGGTGGTGGGAATATATAATGAGAACATTCCATATGGCATTTCCTTAGAAACATAAGAAATCAAAACCACAAACAGTCGAGGCTGTCAAGAGTTACTCATAACCTGTTTTGATGGGGTTCCTTTGCATATGGAGTAGTTCCTGACTAAATCCATAAGCAGTTGCTTTGGATTAGTAATGCAGTTTATCAGTATGCAGTAATTTGGAAAGTAATGCAGTTGATCAGGGACCATTATGGACCATTTTAAGTCCAAGGCCTAAAACTATTGCCCCCTAGAAAGCATTTTATGTGTATATGGTTACTCAGTACAATGGGATTTTCTGATCTCCCAAGGATTCTAGAAAAAGGTATCAGAATGATTTGAGAGGGGACTCTTATATGCAGTGTGAAAACAAAGGAAAATCCATCACGTTTGCCCAAGAAAATGGTAGATAATTTGCTCTTACAAAAAAAAATGATTGTGAAGAGTTCTTTAATTAACCAGATGAATTCAGAATAATATTCAGTGTTCAGACTAGATGTAAGGTCCATGTTTTACCAATCAATTCATTTAATGAATGGAGCAATTAATCAAGGCATACACTAAATTTTTGGCCATTTGAAGTCAAAGTCAGAACTGATCATATGCTTTAGCTCATGCTAATTTTGCTATCCTCTATAAAATTTTTAATTGAAGCCCTTTAAGAGAATATTTGAGTCAACTGGCAGGAAACCAGTTTTTCTTGGTGGTTTTCCAGGAGAAGAAAGACTTAGAGGCATAAGAGTTCCACAAGTTGAAAACCACTGTGTCAGCTTAACCAGAAATCATAAGGTGATAAAATCACATGGCTCAAAGAGCGAGCTAAATCACATATGGCTTTAGAGTGTGAACCACCTGGAGTTACAGCCACAAACACAGTGTGAGTGTCTCTATGAGACTGTTGCAAAGCCATTGCCTAGGACACTTGCTGGTGTAAAGTCAGGAGAAAACTCATTAGGGATGGTTGGATATATGGAGCTGGCACAGAGCCAGGGTCCATGAGGAAGTCTTGATAAGGTAATCAGACTTTTACTTTTCTATCTGTTTCAAAGCAGGTCAGGATCTAGAGAGCATAGGTGGCAGTCATATCAGGCACTCAGCGTCGCAACAGTGAGGTGTGTGGTTCTCACAGCAGTAATTTCTTGTGAACCACTGCCAAGTTACACTCTCTTGATCCATCAGAAGAACAAAGACAGCATCCTTGCTATTGTCATCAGCATGAACCTCTTGGGACTGACAGTTCTTTTTACAGGTGCTCATAGTTCTTATTTCTCTGGTGAAAATTAGGAGTTGGAGTGGTAACATAATTTAAACCCATATGTTTCAATCTGAGAAATACACGTCCATGAATACTTTTTTTTCACTCATTTTTTTCTGTGTTGGGACACATGTTTGAATGATGTCATTTGTTGCCACAGGCTATGAGTAAGTCTTTTATTAATTTTCAGTCTCATTCTTTTTGAAGAGCACATGTACACTCTTTTCACTCATCTGCCTCCCCATCCCTGACCTGCTTTTATTTTGCTAGTTAGTTGCAACTGTTTTGAGTGCATAGAAATGCTGGGCTTGGAAACTGAGAAGGCTGTTCATTGTCATCAGCAAAAAAACAAACAATGAGCTCAGAATCTGGCTCTTCAGTCAGTTTCTAGTAAAAAGGAGTTCAGTGAATAATGAGAATTAAGCCACAAGGGAAACCAGCGTGCTGTTTGAATGTTGTTTTAAATAAGCTGGGAGTGCTGTCAGGAGTGATGAGGGTATAATGTGGCCACAAACGTGCATTGCCTCTTTTTATCCAGTATGAATTGCATGATCAATATGGTCACATTTCTGAGCATTGAAGAGTCCATTAGGATAGATTGAACTCTGTCACTGTCACTGCTAACTTCTTTTAGTCTACTGACACCCAAATCGAACTATATTTTTCCACAATTAATCTGAACTGCAAAGCAGTTTAAGTATTGGTGCATAGTTTCATAAGTTTATTTATGTATTTTATTCCAGAGATACATCAAAAATACTATTTTAGGATTTTTATGTATAACTTTGAGGCTGAAATATTTCTTTCATTTTGCTTTAATACATGTTCTGTTTAAAAAACCACCTTAGTTCAGATCTGCTTTTCAATTACATCCTTGCCTTTCAGAGAGGTTAAGGCTCCCTCTCCAAGTACATGTAGGCTTTTGTTATTTAGCACCTCTACAAAGGAAGATATAGTTCAGGCGAGAAGAAATACTAAATGTTATTATAGATGTCTGAGCTTTAAGTTTTGAACTGACTTCCATGTGAGCAAATTTTTGCTGGGGAGCTGGGATTCTTTCAAGGTGATAAAAGTGGAAGTGAATTTACAAGGGGAAAAGTTCTGGCACTTTTAGCCTTTGAGTTGCTTTCAGGGAGCTCAATGGGACTACGTGCACAGTGAGGTGTGTGGGCAATGTCAGCAGTTGTCTTGAAGTGCATGAGAGGCAGAACATGCAAAGAGTCTTTTCCATATAAGAACCTATTTGTCCAAGCTTTCTCTCTAAAGATAGTACAATTTCTTAGAAATTAGTGGGTCTCCAGTCTTTATCAGGCAATGTGTCAGACAGAGAAAGTCAAGAAATCAGTTCTTCAGAAGGGTGCTCAGTGAACACTGCTAGAGGAATATTTATGAAGTAATACCTCAAGAAGTGCTGTAACATTTTTAATTTACAGAGAGAAGCATCTGAACTTCCTAGAACTTGTATTTGTTAAATCAGGGACACACCTATGACATCCTAAGACCTGTGAAATTGTAAAGTCTTTTCAGAATTTCCCCTAGTATGGATTTGGACCTTCATGGAGAAGGGCTTCTGACAGGATACCTGGGGATAAAGAGTGGGGCTGCTTAGCAGCAGCCTCAGGTCAAAGCAGCCCATCAGAGAAATAACCAGAGTGTCTCCAACCAGTGCAGGAAAAGTGTGTTTGTGCAGATCACAATGAGACCTGCAGGCTCTGAGATCTATGTGGTTCTCTGATGTGCTGGCTTACAAGATGAGTTCCATGGAGGAAATGTAGGTTTGTTTTCCCTCAGGGAAATGAAGTCTTTCCACAAATAGCTCCTCAATGCTGGCAGCTAGGTCCTCCAAAGAACTCTGAGCTCAGATGTTCATAGGAAAGAAAAAAGGCACCTGAATTTTAAAAACTATTTATCTTGGTAATAACAAAGTTTAGACTTCATTACTTCAGTACATTGTATGTAGTTCCTGTTTATTTAAAGAAGTGATGCACTTTTTCAGAGATGCATAATGTAGCTCCAGGTAATGGGAGAAACTAGAGGCTTCAGAGGGCTGTGAAACTTTAATGTACCCCACTTTCTGTTCTTCAGTGAAATCCTGAACTGAGCTGGTTTCTCTTTGCCTCTCATCCTTGGAGAAACCTGCTGGTTTTTGTAGGCTAATCAAGATGAAGAGAGTGTAAGAGCTCTCTCAGGAAGACTGTGGCCAGCTTCCTCCCTGTGCAGGTTGGAATACTTTCTGTCTGCTTTCCCTAATACAGATTACCAAAAAGAATTACCATTTCGTCACGACATAATCCTTCACATGTGATACAAAGAATATTCATGTAACATTTTTACTTAAATGTATTCCTCCTGGGAAAGCCTTTTACCTCAGGAGGCCTGGGTTATTTAACAAATTTGAGGCAGGTCAAATCCCACGTATTACTGATTGCTATGACTCAAACCCTAACTCTCATAAAATACAGCATTGACAGTCTTTGGTTACTTCAGCCAACAATGGTGGCCTGGTATAGATTTTAGTGATGCTTCCTGTGCACTGGAGAGAAGCCATTTGTTCTTATGGTGGTTTTATGCTTGTTTTTAAAATGTTTGGCTCTTTTTATCTGTTGTTTGTTTCTATGGTGATCACTACTGACATATTACAGAGGCAGAAAATGACAGCACAAATCCCACACAGCTGACAAACAATTCTGTGGCTGTGTCTGGTCTATAGAGAAGTAGCAGGGACCAGGTGCTGAGATCTAGATCAGGTGCTGCAATGTGACAATAGCACCTTCTACTGATGTGGAGGCCTTTAAATACAGATCCGTGGCTGTGTGCTGTGCAGTGAGATGGCTTGGAAATCTCCATCAGGTGACTCTTGGCCCTTTGCAGAAGTCTGTGATGGAAATGGCAAACTTGAATTCTTGAACATTTTCAAAACTGCTTAGAAAAGAAAGGTGTTGTAAACCCACCAACATTTTAGTCTGTAAGTAGACCACAACTTAAGTAATGAGTGGACTTTCTTTTTTTGCACACAATTCTTAGAGTTTTTTCTGTGCTGAATCTTCTGGCATCCCTAACTATCAGTGCATTACATCTATTTTTGGAACTTCTGTGTAAAAGTTGAAATGAACAGAGGTTTAGAGAGTTGTAGATTTTTGGCTGTCATCAAAGAGATTAAGGAAGAATTTATGAATCTGGAAGGTAAAAAAGCAGCCTGAGCTTCAGGAGAGCATCAGCTAGTCAATAGCTTCGGTCTGGCCTTGTTCCTCCTCTGTTGTGGGTGGTGAAGGTTATTTGAGACGCTTTTGGGGAATATGATCTCCTATTGCTTCACTTGGCAGTAATAAGTAGCCAAAATGGCCCTAAAGCAAAATATTTATATCCATGTGAAGCAGTGACAGATGAACAAAATAATTGACTGTTTCTGCTACTAATATTAATAATTAAGTAATTAACGAAGCTGACATTTAAATAGTGTTCATTATGTTTTAAACTTAACAGTCCCTTGAAATCAATCAGAAAAACGCATGTCATTCAAAACTGAGAGAGTTTAGAGGAAATGCTGGAACACTGTGGCAAACTTTATTGGTGCAAATGGTGCAGAACGTGTATATTCTTTACTCAAGGTAATAATATTGAAATTAATGTAAAAACAACTGTTGTGGCTTTAAATATCCCTTTACTCCAGTTCATCTGTGCAGTTCATGTTTCAAATAAAGAAATGAAATGGCAGCAACAATTTACCCCAAACGATTCTTTCTCTCTTACATCATTAATTAGCACCGAGAGATCTTAAAGAAAAGTCTGGTTTGAACTCCACCAGAGGTAAGAGCTCTGAGTGGTTTAAGTCACAGTGAAGTTTACTAAGAAGTAAAGTTAATGAGCTGTTTCTCCTGAAACAATACTGACCAGCCAGCACCGATACAGTTGATAGCACTGATTGGTACTGTACAGGCAGTAGCAATGCTGAGAAAATTTTAATGAAAATTCCCTAATATAGTCATAGCCACAAAGGCTGAAAAGCATCAAAAAACCTCAGTACAGGGGACAGTTGATTGGTGGTAGTAAATGTATCTGTCTGAAAATAGGAAAGAAAATATCTCAGGTGGTGCCTGGTTCTGTCAAAACCAATGGCAAAAAATCTCCCACTGACTACAATTTTTACTTGAAATTCTGCATGGACCAGTGAGAGAAAGGTGACAGGGTTTTTTTCTTTTTTTCACCTTTCATTTTCCAGAGTAAAAAGTGCTCTCTTTGGAGAACTGCCAGTGACTCTCTAAGGCTTGGTCCAGTTTTTAAAAATCTCTATCAGCCAATTAGCTGATCAAAATAAATACTGTCTATTTAGCTGGCCTGCCATAGTTTCTATGGCAGCCCCATCTTAATTTAAACTCCATTCTTTTTCTGTTTCTTTCCTCTCCCTTCAAGCCAGCAGCCACTTCACCACTTCACTTTGAAGAGGCTTTTGAAAGCAAAATGTAAAAGACAAACTGTGTCTTTTCCTCTGGTAGTGCTGTCCATTTTAGAGAAAGGCTGGGGTCAGTGAAGCTCCAACTGTGGTTTTCATTTTCTGAAATGAAAACTACAGTCAGTCATTGTGTCTTTTGCTAGATACAAAGGACCCATAATTATTTCTGCAGAAACTACATTTTGAGCTCAGGACCACTAAATCCCATTTTCCCCTTGAGTCCTCCTTACAATCTAGAATTATATTTTGATTTGCTAATTATCTCTGTTAATGTTAGCATGTATAGATATGCCGATGTGTGATATTCTCCAACAGCAGAGATCCAGTGGATTCTGATATTTACACTGTGCTTTTAAATGCTATGACTTTGAGGAAATACAGTATTAAATACAATAACATTTGACAAATTCAGTATTAGAAAGTCAGTAGGGTAATTTTCATGACTAAATTTCATTAGGAAATCTTATTTTTGTTTTTCTTACTTCTATTTAGTTGGGTTTTTTCCAACTAGTGAATTTACAAGATCTAAGTGTAGGTGGCTGTTTGTTCTTGTAGCTTGGATGGCACATAAATAATATTTTTATATATTGTCACTTGGATACTCGGATGGTCAACTTAGATTGAACAGAACATTTAAAATGAGAAAGAGACAGATCCTAAACATGTGCTCTGGAGAACTGAACCTCACCAAAGCAAACTGGAAATTTAAGCTTCAGGTCCCGTGCATCTACATCTACTCAGTTTGAAACAGTGCAAGTTTGAGTGGAATTTGTACTCATGCTCCTTCAAACAGGTCAGCAGCATTGTCTTCATTAGACATCTCTCACAGAGTCTCTGGCAATTTTTCAAGCAGTGGCTTCTGACAAATACCAGAAGTTGGCATTATGTTATGACAGGGAAGGTTAAACCAGTTTCTATTTAAAAGATTATTTCTAAATACATCTGATTCCTCCATTAACCTCTGCAGGCTTAACTGAGAAGAGGCCAGTCCATGCCGTGACTGCAGAGAGGTCACTCACTGTAGTCAGCCACAGGTTTCCACAGCGTGGGACTGAGCTGTCATGGCATACATGTCAAACTTCAGCTCTTCCAGCCATATCAGTCACCTGAGTCAGCTGTTAAACACACCTCAGGTGAAGGATAAAGATGCATTATTCCACAGTTTACCAGTGGGGAAATTGGGGTGGTGCATGGAACGCAACATGGTCCTGGAATTCAGGTCCAAAGTCACAGCCATCTCCTCCAGCCTCTAGAACAAATTGCTAAAAGCAGAGTAGGAAATGCTTTGAGGAATTTGCTTCCTTCAAAATATTCACCTCATCTGAGGAATCTGTCTGATGATTGATGCGTCTGTGTGTAATCCCAAGAATCCCAAAAGGATTACCCAAGGTTTTTAGATGTCAATTTTCTATTGCTCCAAAATGTGTCCATTTTTGTCTGCAGATAGACATGTGCAAGTTGGTGGTGTACTCTGCTCTGATAAATTTACAGATGATTCCTATTCTATTTTCAAAAGTCAGGCTTCATTACTATAATTGAATATAACTGAAAGAGTTTCAGCTGATTTGTTCTGTAGCAGTCTTTTCTCTGAGCCATACAAGTTGTTGAGAAAAATCCCCTCCGGTGCATTTTCACTTATTAGTCTTTGCTGGTTTTGGTGGGGGGGTCTAATGAAAGAGTCACCTTCCCCCAAAATTGTAATGCTGCCTGCTTAGTTCCACAGCCTGGCTGCTGAGCACGAGGAGGTAGCAATGAAGTGTCACGTTTGAAAGGCTACAAAAAAGAAGTGGAATGGTGATAGACTGAACTAATGCATTCTTAATGAGAAGAAGCTCTTCTGTTGCTTTGAAGGGTTGCAGGGAGAGAAGTACAGCGTGCTCAGAAGCAGTAAAACTCTGGAAGCTGCTTTTAATGCTGTTGAAGGAAGAAAGAAGTCACTGTGGCAGAATTCTTATAAAATTCTTCTTGTCAAATGCAAATACTGTGTTAGTATGAGCCTTTGATTAAGATTTACTTTGAAAGGTGAGAGATCTGGCTGCTCTGATCCCTACACAGTTAAAAGCTTTTGGGACTGGATAAATTCTGGACACATAGCACAAGCCTTACAATCAATATATAGTCCACTGGCAACTGAATGTTTCAAACATCTTGTAAAAAAATGCAAGGAGCCACCATTTAAATGTAGCACAGGTAACTCAAAAGAGTGTTACCTATGGCTTGTGTGCACTCAATAGCACAAGATTTCTTAAAGACAGTTCCCAAACATTTTGAGAAAGTGGCCTTGGCCACACTCTGCAGTAGAGAATGAGGAGTAATACAGTTCTGGAGGAGAAATGAATCCTGATTCCACATCCGACAATAGTTTTCACACACATGTGAGGAATGTCAGGGAGTAGTAAAGGAATGTCAATGTTTTAGGAACATCAGTGTGTATCATCCAATTGTCTGTCTCCAGCTCAGACCAAATTCCAGTGCTTCATCACAAAGAAATTAACAATAAGACAAGATACCAGTTGTTACTTTGTACTCAGAGTGGAGAAAAAGATCCTCTTCAGCCTCCATAGTGACCACTGGGATCCCAAAAGTGTGTAGTTAATGCAGTGTAGACTAAGTGCCAGACAGACACATTTTTCAAACCGCACTGATATTACGGCTCAGTATATGTTCAAGAACTCAATAAGCAATGTTAACTTTCTGTATCTAAGGACTCTTTTCTCATGTTTATGATCTGTTTGATCAGCATTTAAAGCTCTGTCTTAAAATAATGCTGCCTCTTTGGAGGAATTTGAAAGATCCCTTCTGAACTTCACTTTTTGCATTGTTGGAAATCTTATAAATTTGAGGCTGCATTTACTCATGGCCCAGTTTTCAGACCTGTGATTATGTGCTGACATTGCCATTTTCTTCATTCTCTATTATTTGCATTGTCTGTGAGAAAGAATTGTCATATTTCTCAGCCACTCTCTTGCTAAAAAAAATAAGTGAAACTCAAATTTTATCTTTGTGTGACAGATAATATTGCTTTAAAAATCCAAGTAGGTTGTCTCAGCATCAACTCTGATTTAAACTCATCTTTTTTTAACAGAGGTGACTGTGTTAATCCTGTGCATAGAATTCCAGAGGAGGTTCTCTTCAATGGTACTAACACCTCAGTAGATCTACTAAAAATACTTTGCCATGTCTGCTGTAGAACTGCATACATTCTTTTCAACAAAGCCACCTTCCTGGCTTTTATACTTGTATTTTCCAATCTTCAGCATTTCCAATTAATCAGTTCCATATTTACACCCAGAACTATGCATTGTTTTAAAGGGGCAGCAGGGAGGATTGCTAAATTTTAACCAGTTCATATTATCTGTGCCAACAAAATTGTCTTAACTCTTTTTAAGTGATGAGTGAGTCCTTCTTGACTGTGCTAAAACATCCTAACCTTGGGTTGCCTAAGATTTTTATGAGTGCACACCTAATTCTTGCTCTTACGACACTAAGAAACATACTGATTGCTCCTAAAACTAATCCTTGAGAAATACAACTAGCAACTTTCCTCCTCTCAAGTAACACCACCTGTAATATACCTTATTATTGCCTCTGCTTATCCAGCTTCTTATCCAGCTGAAGAATTTTAATACTAATTTGTGTCATTTCCACTCAAAGTATGAGTTTCCCATGAGGACCCGCAATAAGCTTTTTGTATGACACCTAGATATAATAGATCTGACACATGATCCTTGTCTGAGAAACAAAGTAATGATTTCAACCATAGATAATCCCATTGCAATTTCTCCTGTTTTTCATTTTCATGTGTTTTAGTCTGGTTTATTTGTTCATGGTGCCAAAGTAAAACTAACAGTCATGACATCACTTGATGTAACTTCCCTCCCTCTTCTTGGGCAAATTTGCCCAATCCATCATTGCATATTTCTGCCATCTAGTACTATCTCCAAGTAATATATATTTAAAATCTTTTCTACTTGTGCTTCCATCTGCCAGTGCCTTCAGTAGTCTGGAAAAAAGATAGTATGGACCCAATGATTCTGCCACTGAGCTGCATATATTTGACTTCCCTTTCAAATGACGTATTTCCCATTGATTAGCCTTAGCTACCCTTTCAGTATCTTCATCAACTTCCTTGAAATTGGGGAAGAGCATGTTATTCATCAACAGATAATCTGTACACCAAGAATAATGTAGACATGCCCAACTTGCCCTTCAGAGCAATGTTAAGGCCTCACTTCATCACTTTATTTCTTTATTGTTCCAGTAGCTAAAAAAATACATCCTTGTTTTACTTTCTCATGCAAGATACAGTTTAAAAAAGCCTTTATCCATCAATCCTTCACTTGTATGTGTTACAGTGTCAGAAAAGAAGTTCTGCTTGATAATCCAGGCCTCTTCTCACTCTGTGAGGGTTTTGTACTTAGTATATTGCTTTCATTATTTGTTCATTTAGAAACTCTAACCTTTTCCTACAATTTTTATCTCCTGCTCAGTGCACACAGATTATTTCCATTCTCAATGTAAATCCATCCTTTCCTGCATTCAAATCATTAAGTTCCTCATCCTCTTTCATTGACTTTCCTATTTTCTAAAAGTTTGTCTTATACCAAGCCTTAGTTACAGATTTATTTTTGTCCATCTTGCAATCTAAGAAGCACTGAATTCATTCATAATCACTTCCTCCTCAGGAACATCAATTTTTTCTCAGCTGTTCTACAAGGTTCTCCTCACACACACAAAACCCCCTGTAAGCTTAAAATAACCCACATGTTGTTGTTTTATGAATTTCTGTACCAAAAAACAGTAATCTGAAATGCCTAAGAATATCTAAACCTTGCTATTATTGATGGTATTTATGTCTCTGGCTGGAAAATTTAAGTTTCCCTTATTATTTATTTCTTTATCTATTTATAGAGATGATTATACCCTTCCAAATCTCAGCCTGTCAGACCATATTATCTCTTTCTCCCCAAATACTGTCCAAGCTGGGTCTCTTTTACCATCTTCCTTGCAGTGACTTTCATCCTAACAGATTATGTTTTATTCATGCCATCACATTTTAAGATGAATAAACACAATTTAGCTGTTTTACTTTGCTACAACATCAAATTTCCTGGCTTTTATGTATTTTAAGTTGCATCCACATGGGTCGGTATATATAATTTCCTTGTTTTCTTTTTAGATTGAAAAAACCCCAAGGAAAACCAGCATGTGCTTCCCCACCCTTTCACAAAGTGATTATAAATGTACCTATTCATATTAGAATATATGAATATAAGTTAACCTAATATGAATATACCTATTCATATTAGGTTAACTTAACAGCATTTGGGTTGGTTTGCTTTTTATTTAGCAATATCTACTAGTCATGAATAAGTCTTTTCCATACCAGTAATGCTTTCTCCTAGTCACTACTCATCCACCTGGATGAGGCAGAGGTCATACTGGAATACTGATTCAAATCAATATATATTGTTTAGAATGTACAGAAAATGTGTAGGGTTCAAATAAATGAGAAGGACCAGAAATATGAACGTTAGTAAACACCCAGGAGTGTAGAGATTTATCACCCATCCAAACTGGTGACATATAAGCATACCGTCAGATGCAGCTTTAACCCAAATTCTAGAGTTCTGTGAGTGGAAAACTGCCCAAAAACTTTCAGCCACCATCTCTCATGGCCATTGATCTTAGAGTGTGCCCACAGGTCATAGGCAAGGAATGAATTAGAGCATAGCCCCTCAGCAAATGTGCAAGCTCAACTCATCCTGAACATTACCACAGCCTAAGCTGCAGTTCAACACAAAGCTTGCAGATTGCTGTTAGTGGTAATAAGTTCTTGCCATGCACTTGGGTATAAGCATCACCATTAAAATGCCTAGATGTACTCTAAAGTGTTAAAATTAAGCACTCTTGTGACTAGACGTAGGAATTATAACTAAAAGCCTTCTTATCAACTAATTTTATTCCCTGTCTGAAGAAGATTGGGAATTTAACCTTAGGTGTAAAAAAAAAATTATGGCTACGCTAGTACTTTAATACATTTTTTCCAGTCAGTGTTGCTGTGATTTAGATGAGAAGCAGCAAGGAAGATTTGAGCTGTCACACTTGACTTTCAGCTGCCACGAAGAAGCACTGGAGGTTACAGGCTAAGTTGTAATTTATATTCCTCCTTTTGTTACAGGCAGAGATGGTACGTGCTGCCTTCCAAGCGCAGAGATCTTTCTTGGTGTTAGCATCTCAATGTCAAGAGCCTCAAGAGGTAAGGAAAGTGACCTGAAGCTTCAAGAGGCAGTGTATAAAAAAGCCTGTGTTCCCATATGTTATCAATCCTGCATTTGCTTTGTCTGTTCCTTTATTTATACAGTGCACTTAGGGACTTGCTTTCACTTTTATAAGCATGGTGCTGTAATGATCAGAAAGCCATGGTCCAGGGTTAAGACCCTTTTCTGTACCAATGCCTGTAAGAACATTTGAAGAAAGCAAAGAAGGTGTCCACTTTACAGCTGTAAGCGGGATCAGTCTTTCTCTGGAAGCTGGAAATGCCATGGAATACAATGGCTATTTGCCAGCCCCCCAGGGGTGCTACATGGTAGACATTGAAGTCTACATTGAAGTCAGTAAGCTACTGACAGAAAAACCAATATTGGCCCATACACTCAGTATTCCCCAAACTGAGGTCCAGGTTAGGCCAATTCTGGAAGGAAGGCAAAGCATTCTGTCAAGAAAATGAAAAATATATTACTATCAAGTTGATTTACATACTTGTTTTAGTGGCAACTATTTAAATCCTCTTCTCACTAGAAAGCTCAGGGAAGCTGTGGAGTTGTTACGAATCTCATTTGTAGTTTCTAGAAGGCTCAGGGCCAATAGCACCGTATCATTCCTGGGAATAGCAATCAGGTAGCTCTTCTGTGGGAGCACCCTTGAACCTCCCTCCTTGGAGTATGCAGAGAATGAAGTCTTCCCATGCACAGTCTCATCATTGCCTTCAGTTCTGCCTTTTTCCACTAATTTGATGCTCCAAAGTGCATTAAAATCCAGTTCTGCAAATCAGAACTCTCTGCACATGGTATAATTTACTCAAGTTTTGTTGTCACTATTGTTCTTAGAGATACAGATTAGAAGTTTTTCTAAATCAGTATGTTATAATGGCAAGGGTGCTCAAGGAAAAGGAAAAAAACCCCATAGATATTCAAGGGTAGAATTTAGAGTTCCAAGCAAGAAGGAATTGGTTGTTTTTCCAGTTGTCCCTGATCTCAGGGAGTAAAAGTGGGTCATGGCTCACACAGAACAGGCAAAATTCCCATTGGTACAGGCCTCGGGCAGTCATTTATATTGGCTGTGAATACAATTGCACCCAGTGGCCCACAAAATTCTACATGTTCATAGGTAAAATACTCCCCAGTGAACAGTTTCTGATGGCCCATAATGTAATGCAATGTTGTGAAGTGTAGGGATTGTCCTAGCTCTAGTACAAGAATAAGCTGTGGGTCTTGGTTTGGCCTCCTGTGCTGATGTGCTATCAGTAAGATTTTCTCTGCTTTTCCAGTAAGAATGGCAATGGCTTCTCCCTACTCCTACCCTTACAAACTTCTGACCTCAAGTCAGAGGTAAAGTTTGAGATTTTTCAACTCAAAAGTTGTAAAAGTTTAGAAAAGCTCCAAAGATTAGAAATTTTCATTTAAAAATGCCAACAAAACATGCTAAAAAACCAAGCAACAACAAAAAAGTAGAGGTAAAAAGCGATTATCCGGCAACCCAGAATAATGATTACAAAAGCATTAAGAAAAACAACAAATAATAAAAACCTTTTCATAAACATCACCAGAGCTGGCATCCATATCCATATGTCTTAGATGCACATTATCAGGCTTGCATACATTTCTGCAGCTTGTTGAAGGCAAGAAAGTTCACTTTTATTATTTAACTACCCTTTAGCACAGAGGATGTGCCACATGATATGTGTATACACATCATTCCAAAGTTAAAATACCAGGAATATTAGAGACTAAAATTTCTTTTTATCAGTGAGAGCAAACCCAGTCGAGTTATTTAAGTTTTTTAAAGACTATTAGCTACACATTTTTATAGACATCAAAACACATATTGCTGTTCATTTTTTTTTTTCCTCTGTTTTGTACAGGTACACTCAATGATACTATGGACAGATGGGAAAATAATTGAAGGCTGCCTATTCTGTACAAATTGAATATTTTTTTCCCACTGCAGAGAGTGATGGTTCCAGGCATTAGGTTTTTTACATCTCCATCATGAGGAAAAAAATTTCTATTGTACAGTCATACTAGTTAACTATTTTGAAAAAAGCTGGTAATCACCAGCTAACCCAGGAGAAGGAAAGAAATAGGCTCCTGCCCCTGCTCCCCCAGGACCTTGTTGCTGTGATGTCACCTCAGCTCTGGTTGTATTTATAGCCTAGAGCCATGGAGTCAGTGTGGAATCCAAACAGGAAAGCTGATCATTAGTGTATCAGAATGCACAGAGTAGAGAAAAGCAAATGAAGATGACAGCATATCTATAAATGCAAGAGAAAAGAGAGTAATTCTGTCATTCAGCTGTCTAGACTGTTTGCTTTATAATGTAAAGCTGTGAATGAGCCAGCGAGTTGCGATTATGGCATAGCAGCTTTGTAGACATTCAGAGACAGCGGTGTGGAGACTGAGGGGATTTACTGACTTCCTGTCATGTTGGGATGTCATACATGGTGCCTTTAAAAAAAAAAAAGAGAGAGGGGAAAATGTGCTGGAAAAATAAATTAGCTCAGCTCTTGCAGCTTACAAACTAATGAAAAAGGAATTCAAACAAAAAGAAAGCTCCTTTATCTGTAATAATCCTTGGATGTTTTTCTGTTCAGCAAAGAGAGAAACTTATATCATCAAAAAGTGGTATTTTTTTCTCTCTATGAAACTGGTGAAGTCCTGGAATTCATTTCACTCTTTAAGTCGTGCTATGAGTCACTAGCAAACATTTTCAAACAGTCAAGATTGCTAAAAGTTGCTTTTGTGGTGTTTTGCTTCTTGTTAATAATGTTATTTTTTCTGTTTGGAATCTGTTGCAGTGCACAGCCTTTATTATCTGTATATGTGAAAATAGTAGGAGCCAGGAAGGTAATTCCAGCTGGCATACCAATCTAGCATCAACTGCAATAAATTACTTTGCAGAGAGCATGTTCTGTTACTTTTTATGGTCATGTTCTATATTTGTATGTGCAGTGGAAGAGATCACATGACAAAAGCACCGGTTGATATTCCTGTTTGTGTATGTCCCAGCTAATGGCTGCTAGATACAGGCTCATTCAGCAAGATGGGATTTTTCAGTCTGTCCACTTATTAGAAATTACTATCTGATGCCAAACTTCAAACATTAAAACAAAACAAAAAAATCTGTTATAAACTGTTTACTACTATAAACAGTATAAGAGAATATATGAGTGTATAACGGAGTACAGAGAAGATGGGAAAATAAATTAGAGCATTACTGTAATCTGTGAGAAGTTGTTTAAAAAGGTATTTTGAGACCATATGTTTGCACATTGCTTGGGTTATTCAGAAAACAGGTTTTAGTATAAACCTTCACAAAACATTGTGAAGTAGTTTGGATCTTAATTTTCTATTTCCCACAGTCTAAGCCAAATACAGTTCTGACTGAAATGTGGGTTTTATTTCATTGTATAATAATTTTTAAAGTTATTAGTGTTCCTGAGCAAATTTATCTGTTTAACAACTTTTTCTAATTTGTGATCATGAAATACTGATCAGTGCACAAAGTCACTGCATTAAATTCTTTGTGAATGGTGACTCATATACTGCCTTCTCTTTATGAGTTGTTATATTTCACTTTAAAAGTTCAAACAGTTTTAAGAGTTGCTTTGAGGGCATGAGGAATCCATTGTTCCTATACTGAGAACCAATTAATGAGATTATTGTTTTTGTGAATCAATATAAGCATATGCAGGATGAGTGTGTTCGTGGTAAGATGTACTACAAATAGATTTAAATGACAGATGCAGTTCAGACTATAAATGATTATGTAATTTCTCATTAGAAAAGAATGCTGAGTTCATATGACTGCCAAAGCTCAGGGATTTAATTGCTAACATTGTGCAGACAAACATTCCAATTAAATACCTAGCTTAAATATCCAGATCCTGCACACAGGTGGGAGGAGAGGGGTGGAAAAACGTGAGAGGTAAAGGAGAGCTTTCCCTTTTTTGCCTAGAAAAGGGACATCTCCCCCCACCTCATAGAAACCCAAGAAACTGTATTTGAATTTGGACTTAGAGCCATGAGAATAAATCCTTCTAGTTTTATTTTTATAGCCAAGAAAAAGAAAAAGAAAAAGAAAAAAATCTATTGTAGGATTAGAATAGTTGTGGCATCATCTTTGAATAAAGGACTCATTCTCAGAATTTTTATGTAGAAATCAAAAGATGAAGATTCACAGTTCCCTACTCTCTGTCAGTGTGGGATTGCTCATTTTCTTCTCTTTCTGTTTTAAAGTACTTTAATAATAGGACTCCTGGGACTTACTATTCTGCATTCTAGCAGGATTTGTTTCCTAATTACCTTGACTTGCTTATGTCATTCCATTTCCCCCTACTTTTCCTCATGCTTACTGGGATCACCCTTGCTGTTTTCCAAAAATACAAACAGTAGGATACTCCTCACCTTGTTAATTTATTACTTTCTTATGCAAGAGAGTCTGGGCTGAGTTTTGCTGCCATTCTCTCAGCGGGTTGACTGCTGCAAACCAGCTCCTCTGTGTTCTAGAAATAGCTTAAGGAAGAATTTGGTTCAATCCTTTTAAGGTACTCAGGCCTCAAACTCACAGAAGGTGCCAAGAGTGACATGGACAGAGCCTCAGAGTCCTGAGCTCGAAAGGGAACCCCTTTCCCCGGTCCTGTTCTCTGGAATCTTGCCAAACTTGGCATACTTCTGTTATCAGCAAGCCTACAACTGCATGTGATGTGTGGTCAAAGATCCAGGGATGGACCAACAGTTTCCAGTCACTAACCTGCTGCAGTGCAGAGTTCACAGGCTCATCTTTTTTGGATATTGTTGTAAACTCTTACTCTGTTTCACATCCAGATAGCCCCTGACACCTGTTACCTCATAATTCTGTCTCAAAATCACTCATCTGCCTTTTATCAGCTTCAAACTCATTATGTTTTCAGTTCATAGAATCGTTTAGGTTGGAAAAGATCTTTAAGGTCATGAATCACAAGCCCAGCACTGCCAACTCAACCACTAAACCACATCTCTAAGCACCACATTTACATGTCTTTTAAATACCTTCAGGGTGGTGGCTCAACCACTTCCCTGGGCAGGTTGTTCCAGTACTTGACAACCCTTTCAGTGAAGAAATTTTTCCTAAACTCCAATCTAAACCTCCCCTGTAGCATCTTGAGGCCTTTTCCTTTTGTCCTGTCACTTGTTACCTGGGTGTAGAAACTGAGCCCCAGCTCACCGCAACTTCCTTTCAGGTAGTGGTAGAGAGCAGTAAGGTCTCTCTGAGCCTCCTTTTCTCCAGGCTAAACACCCCCAGCTCCCTAATTGGCCCTCATAGGACTTACTCTCTAGGCCCTTCACCAGCTTCATTGCCCTTCTCTGGACACACTCCAGCAACTCAATGTCTTTCTTTTAGTTAACTTCTCTGGTTTCCTTGTACCATTTCACTTTCTTCACTTGTGTTTGCCAAAACTCCCAGGTTAATAAAAGATGGATGCATTTGAGATTCACTTCTGTCCCAGGGGCAGTGCACTCAGCAGTAAGAAGGCCCAGAGGCACTTAGGGATCATGGGAATACAGAAGGGCCATGATCAGTGCAGCATCACCCAGCTTGTACAGGATAGAGGCAGAGATTCACACCAGTGGCAGCTCTAGGCTGGCTCACACCAGCACAGACTTGCCAGCAGTTCATGTTCTGTGCAAGAATCAGGCTCTAGTAACCAAAGGCTCCTTGCACTTGTGACCTCCAGCGTACCTGTATACTCTAGACCCTCATTTGACATGCTAAGCAATTCTAGGGATCTGCAAATCTTTACTGGAATTCTGCTGTTTGTAACATAATGTCTGAAAATCAGCAGGGTAGTGTTCAGTCCCTGTAGCAATGTTCATATTCAAACTGTGCCATGTGAGACCCTACTGAGCTAAGGTGACAGGATACTCCCTGTCCCATTAAGTACCATATTCCTTATTTCTGCTAAACACAAATCCAGACTAGTCCTCTGCTTTTGCTGTGTTATACAATTCTTTCCTGGGAGTTATGCACATAACCTTCTAAAAAGGAGATCACTGGGGGTACAGATGAAAAGCAGGGCTTTTTGATTCACAGGTTAGTTAATTATTTTCTTTTTTTTGAGTTTTACTTTGGTCTAAATCAGACCACATCCAATGATTTGTGAATTTCAGAAGTTACGTCACTTCCAGGACTGCTCAATGAACCAGGCACTCTTACAGTTTGTCCAAGGATGGAAACCTACAACATCTAACGTCCCTTTCTTGGGACATGCCCCATGCAAGGTGATTGCTCTTAGCAAAGATTCCTGGGATCTCAGATGTTGTGAACAAAACAACTGTGGCTTAACAGAACACTATCTCCTTGCTACCTGGAATGCCCTGGACCCCACTGACATGGATTACAATCACAGCAGCAGGACTGAGGAGTAATAAATCAAAAAGTTGAAAGGAGTTTGTTAGTGTAATTATTCTTGTTGAGTAATTGTGGGATGTTGCCTGTGTGCCTAAAGCAGGAGGACCCTTTCTTGTTGAAAATACTGCCCACAGAAAGCTGTAGTGGACAAGAATACAACACACAGAACATTCCAGTCCATTTAAAAACCAGCCAGTCCCAGCCAAAGGCAGCGGGTGTAATTCTGCACTGCTGTAAACTGATGCGTGCAAGTTGTATCAGGGCCTGGATTTCTCCACTGGTTAGAAGCGATTTGTCTGTCACATTCCTCTCTATTTGCCCTGCCTCAGTTTACATTTTAAAAAAGCCCCACAAATTACTGAAGTAGTAATTTATCACGTGGGGTTATGGTTTGGTATTCCCTGTTTTTTTCCCACAAAGGACAAAACTGCTACAGCTGATACTGACTGTTAGATTGAGAATTTTTGTGCTATCTAAGAGGAATAAAAGCCAAATACCAATTAAGTCACTTTGGAAGCACACAAATGTGTCTAAGCTTCTGTGCTGATGAAGCTGACCAGACAGTTCTGCAAATTTGTCTCTCTGTGTCATAGTCCTGCTGCTGCACAGCAGTGTGTTGAAGTGACAAAACCTGTACACATTGACAACAACCTGTACAGTTGACCAACACATCAAATACTTGTTACACCACTATGTTGAATATTTACAGTCTAAGAAAACTAGGCCCTAATAAATTAATGTCTTTCTGTAGTTATGTAGGAGGAGTACATTGGGTTAAGGTGCAGTAGGGTAAAAAAATTATATTTTATGTGTACTTAAATAAGTAGGTTATTTATCAGCCTAATCTGAACACCGATTCCATTCAGGCAGTGAATAAAGAGTTACAGAAAAAACAAAGGCCTTTCTTAAACTGCATACATAGAAAAAATGGACAAACTTAAAGTCTTCTTTACAGATTTTCAAAATACAAAAAATTGGGAAATAACAATTAATAAAAAACTATTTCAGTTCTAGAATCATAGCTACTCATAGCAGAAATGCATTTCACTGGTTATCTTATTCCTGTAGACACAGCATGGACTTCTGCTCATCAGCTTTAAACTGTCAAGGTAGGAATGTTGTGTAAGGTGTTTTTCTAGGCTCTCTTTACAGTAATGGCCAGCACCTCTAGAGTCCATTTCTTCACATCTATTAATGCCTTCTAACATATAGTCATCTAATATCTATTAATATGTGGGAAGAATTCCTCAGGGACATCTCTTTCTTCATTTACAGTAGAGGGAATCAAGTCTCGGCTGAAAGCAGATGCTTGCCTGTTAAATTGTTAGAACTGAGTGTGGTGCTTGCTAACCGTGATATCTTTCATCCCCTGAAAGGATCAAAAGTGGGATGGGCCTGTACCGGGCTGTTTGCAGAGATAATGGCTGTGTCTGCGTTAGTGTTTTAGCTCACAGTGGGACTGTACTTCTCCTTCAAATCAGCCCCATTTACTGTCTCGTGTTTCACATTATAGAGCACCTTGAGGTGTACAAAGTGGTATCTTTCTGATGAAGTGGAAGATACACTCCCAGGCAGCATCTAAATTTACAGCTAGTCCCAAACAGCCCCCTCCTTACTTGTGTGCTGTGAGTGTCGGGGCCTCAGCACCAGCTGTTTTGCTCTGCAGAGCCGTTCCTATTAGGCTGCGCTGCTCGCCAACACATACAAAGACATCGGATTCAGATCAACTCCATGTTTCAAACTTGCCCCTTAAAAATACAAAGTATGATGGAGATTTTATTTAAGTATGAAGGAGAAGCTAACAGAACTGTGCACCATAGAATAAAGGTTGTACTCACGCTGTTCAGGTTGCAGCTGAGTAAAATTAAGGGGCTGTTGATCCCAAATTCTCTTTTCTTTTGCTGCTCCTACTATTCTACGCCAAAGGTTGCTATGCCCTGGTGCTGCATAACTTAAAAGGGTATTTGTTCTCTTGACATGCTTTTTTCATAATAGGTCAGGTTGATTTAAACACTGTAATAGTGAGGTCTGAATTGTGTTGCCACTCATCAATATAAAAATCCTCTGGTAAACAATCTCACCCCTCAGAACCATGTAAGATTAGCTTAAAAATACATAAGATCCTTAAAAACTATATTTTTATTTACCTGCTGTGTTTTGTGCCTTTGTGATTCATGCTGGCAGGTTTGTGGACAACAATGGTCCTGAGAAAATACCCATTTTCCCAAATTAAAGCTGAGATTTTCAAGTAATCACTGGCTCAAGCAGCCAAAATTTAAGCAAGCCATTCAGTTTAGTGTGACTTTACAGGCAGACTTCAAACATCACAAACTCCAAAACTTTGGCCATCCTCCTGAACTGAGTGTCCATGTGCCCCAGTCCTGTTAAGCTTGTCATCTGGGGAATGTCTTGTGTGGGTAATGCAAATATGTGAAGGAGAAGAAAGTCTGTGTAGTGTGGTCTGTTGGAATACTGGTTTTCCAGGCCATTTTATGAGACTGGGCTGAGACTGTTAAACAGTCTCTGAAGCCAAAGCCTCAGGCAGTTCTTGTTGCATGCTGGAACTTTTGGGGAGTGTTTGGGCTAATTATGGCAATAGTCTTACTACTCTTGATTTTCTATTAAGATTTATAAAATATAATAAGCTGACTGGTTGTCTAGTTATTTGTATTTAAAATGACAATCTGGTTTTAATCACTATTTAAAAAGAAATAAAGGATACTGGGAATTACTTCAGATATTTGTCAGTTGTACCCATGTTGCATTTTTAAGCATTTCAGCAAAACTGATATTATAATAGGAATGGTGTTTATAAAGAGACTGTTAAATTTCTGTTAAACAACTGTGCTGTGTCTTAAATGACAAGAAATTTTATCTAGCACATGCCAAAGGCATGCTGAAGATTTTTCCAACAGTTCTGATTCATCTCCTGGAATTCAGTTTTCTTAGAGATACAATATAGGCAATAATTTTATTAAGTCAGCTGTTTTAATATTCATTGCAATGAAGAGATTATTCTTCTAGAACCCTCAGCACAACTGTTTCTGCATTGTAAAGCCAAGCAAGACTGGTAACTGCCAGAATTAATGAGGCTTTCTGTACCCATATGCCATATACACTGTAATTCATCTGCAGTTTAATCACTAACTAAAAATTTAGAACTGAGACAGAACTCAATTAAGTGATTCCTTGCAGGCTGTGTTTCTGGGTGACACCTGGGTGACAAGAAGCTTCCACAAACACATACGTTTTGTGCAGCCATTGCAAAACAGGATGAGTGCAGAGTGAAGGGAAGGCAGACTGTGCTGTTCTGCCAGGACCTCTCACATGGGACGGAGCTGAGCAAAGCCTCAAACCCACTCTGGTGCCACTGCAGTGCCAAGGGAATGATTACTTCCAGCAACTTTCTTTAGCAATACATACTTCACCTTTAAAACTTGCACAGGTTCTGTGAAATTAAATAAATTCACTACATTTTTATAAATGCTTCTTATAAATATTTAATAATTGGATAGATTAGGTCTTGAGTTTTTAGGGGTGGAAATAATCTCTGTACCACTGACAGAAGATCCTCAGAAAAGGGGCTGAGAGCTTTTCTAGAAGGAATAGGAGGAGGTGTGGGTCACTGTGGGTCATTCAGAAAAATGTTTGACCCTAATTTTGCCTTCTTGTCTATAGATTTCAAAGTATTCTACAAAATAAAACTGCTATGTTAACACCATTTCATATCTAGGAAATGGAAGCACAGAAAGCTAACACAGCTTTCCTGAAACCTGCTGACAATTTGGTGGGAGAGCTGCAAAGAGAGCCCCCATTTAAGGACTCTCACTTCTGTGCACTATCCACAGAAATGTGCTGCCTCCCAGTGCTGTCTAGATATACCAGGCATCTGTGGAGCTGTATTTTTAGCCCTGATATGCTTTTTGTCTGGAACTGGGCCATGAAGATTCACAGTAAGCTAAGGACTGTAAATATCCCTCAGACTTTATGGGAGGAAAACTGGCATAATATCAAAGCAGAACAAGCACTTTCTTAAATTTCAGTTTTGTTAACTACTGTCATACTTGAAAGATTTCCCTGAAAAATAAGAAAATACCCAACCAGCTGCAGCATGTTGTAAACAAGCAAAAATTAGAAAGGAGAATTTCTGCAGACTTTATCATGTTATGGCAACAAAGTCATATTTTAAGAACTAGAAATCATGGAGGTTTCAGGGCTTTTTCAGACTTAATGACTTACACTGGCCATTAAGTCATCAACAAAAAATCTTTTCATCTCCATGTAACACTGTAAATATTTGTTTTCTCCTAACCCATCTTGTTGTAGGGGAAGATCACATATCCCCATGTATTTCAGATGCACAGGCCTTTCTCAAAATTACTTTACCACTAAAATGTCCGGGCTCTGTAGGTGGATCAAAATACTTTTCAAAATGCATAACCTGTTTTTGACATGTTTTCAAAGTGTCTTTGACCTGTGTTGATCCATAGCGAACATGCTTATTCTAAGGTGACATAAAATTCTCTAATACTGAGGTCTTCTGGAAGGGTAAAAAGAAAGACCTTAGGATGACAGAGATCAAGCAGGACCTATGTGCCCATCATCTCCTGTGTGTCATGGCAGCATAGGTCCTCAAGATCACCAGGATTAGTTGTCTCCAGCAAGCATATCACAAATAGTCCTGGAAAAATTGCGAAAAAATGCGGAGTTCTGCAACATCCTGAGTGATTTCCAAGTGAAGTGCCAGGGAGAAGCAGAATGGTGCCCTGTCTTTGTTGGAACATTGTATGGGTTTGGTGAGCATACTGTTGCATTATAGGGTTGCAAGGTACAGCAGTTGCTTTGTTTGTAAATTGATGACTCCACGTCCCTCAATCTGCTGTTTTCTGAGTGGAATAATTTTTCACAGTGAATTAGTGCTCTAAATTAGTTTTTCTGAGACACTGGACCAGTGTGATTAGCATTCACTTAGCACAGGAAAGAGCTTGGATAGTTTCTGCATTCATTTTGCATTTCTCTTTGCTCCAGACACTATTCCTTCCACTCAGCAGTCATTCTCATGGATACCATTTGTTTCTGGTTAACCCAGGAGAACTGCCGCAAACTATGGCTTGCAGGCAGTGTATTTCCCATGAAACCCTCTCGCATTACTTGCAGCCAAAACATTAAAATGTACCAATAAGGAAAGGTAAAATTGATCTTGACTGTAGTCTGTTACTTTCTCAGTCTTGTTGCCAGATGATAACAGGCAAGTAACAAGTAGTTTGTGTTTCTTCAGAAGAACAGCTCGGTTAATAACATGAAAAACCCTAGCAGCTGAAGAAGTTCCAGGGATATCAGATGAGAATCACAATCATTCTGCCAACTCTGAGCTATGGGGTCGATATGACTCTTAATCTGGGCAGCATGCGAAAATGTTGCCAGTGCTGAGAACAATTTTTGCTACAACACATTATTAATATTTAATATCTGTGCATTTTATCACTGCAACTATAGGAGGGTAATTAAGTTGTTACTGGAATGTAGAAATTTATGATGACCTTTCTTTATGGATGTTAAATCAGTAGGCAAGTAAGACGATATTAAACCACATGGTGCTTTTGGACCACCCACTGTTAACAACACTGTCTTTTTTCTTTTTTTTCTTTTTTCTTTTTTCTTTTTTTTCTCCTCTCTTCTCCTCTCCTCTCCTCTCCTCTCCCTTTTTTTCAGAATGAGGTGGCAATGCTTCTCAAGCCAATATCGGAGAAGATTCAGGAAATCCAGAACTTCAGAGAAAGAAACAGAGGAAGTAAAATGTTCAACCACCTCTCAGCTGTCAGTGAGAGCATCCCAGCCCTTGGGTGGATAGCAGTGGTGAGTGACACACAGGATGGCTGGGGGGGCTGTTAATAGGCTTCTGGATTGTGCAGCCCAGGATAGTTCCAAATCTTGCAGAGCTCTGCAGTCTCATCTGTATAGTTCTTCAGTCTACTACACCCAAGAAGGTAATAAACCTAGTATGTCAGGGGAGGTGTCTGACTAATGTTTTACTTCCTTTCTCCTTCTGTTGTTTCCTGCTACCATGGGGTGATGGTCCTAGTCTCCTAAACCAGGCCCTTATGTCAAGGAGATGAATGATGCTGCTACCTTTTATACTAACAGGGTATTAAAGGACTACAAGAACAGGTATGTAGCCAAGCTCCAGTATCCACTAGCCAGAGAACAGAGCATTAACCATACCAATAGGGTTCACAGTGCTATCATGGAAAGTATTTTGTAAACTAAAAAGCATTTGATAAAACCTTCTTGCAGTAGTAGAGTTTCCCCTCCTCACCTCTGATCTGCAGCATGCTGCAGTGAGAATGGCAGCAGCATTAGCAGTGCTGGTTTTCCCTCTCTGCACATTTGAAGATTATTTTTAATTTTTCTGGCATTCCAGCATCATGGGCTTATATGCAAATGCCTGTTTACATAGCGACGTGTGGCTAGCTGGCTGCTGTGCATCCTCCTCTCATTTGTGTTCTCATACTGTTGCTGTTCTTGCTCTTGGCTTGAAAATGTGTGTTTAGGTGGTAGATGTATACAGCTTCAAATTCCATAGCTCCTAATTTGATTTTTCTCTGTACCATTTCACTGTTCTTAAAGAGCACAAGGAATTCACAAAAAAAAGTTCCATGAATGATATCTGTGAAATGATGGAGAAAGAGAAAAAAAGTCAGGTCCTTCTTATACCCTCTTTGAAAAGTCATGTATAAATCCTGTTGGCTTGGTGCTTTTGAAGGCCAGATTTTGGCTCTTGATTTTTATATCCCAGTGAAGAATGAATGGTATTTGCTATTGAATTTTTTCTCTTTAGTGAGGAAAGCTTTCAATATTAAAACCTTTCACATGTATTTATATTTCTCATATATGTGTAAATATATATGATATAAATATAGTATGTTATTTTATATATATTATATATTATTCCTAAAGCCTGAGTTTAGCTACCGAAGGTAGTAACTGATGCTGGGGTAACTCATAATTTTTACAACATAGCATCAGTACTTACACTGGAGAAAAAAATGTCTCATGTAATGGTATAAATATATTTAGGTATTTAATTCTTCCTTTAATGAGGAATTCTTTTCCTGTTTTTCACTGAATCAGATCACAATGTCTTCCCAAGTGTGGAAGGCTCTCCCTTGACTTCAGTAGGCTTTGGATTAAACTGTTGACCCAGATCCTCCGTGTTATTAAGGATTAAATTGCAAAGGAAATAAGTAGAAGGTAGACCCACAAATTGTTGTAAGCCATCACTATTCACTAATAATTTTTTATAACTATGGACTTCATTTTACAAGCAATTTCTCTCTCTACATATTTCCTGGTTTCATTTATAGTCCCATTGGACGACTAACAATAATGATTCTAAAGCCAGCTTGTGACTTGTACTTCAAAAATTCTTGATGTATGAATGTTTTAGTCTGATGACTGTAACATGACCCAGTATTGCCCTGGCCACATTTGAACGTGGCAGCCAGAATATCTTACAGAATCCATGGATATTTAATTTTCTAAAGTTCAGCACCCTGAAACTGAGTCTGGGTACCTCCTGCACAGCTCAATGTGCCTTTAGTGCTTTTTCAGTTGACTTTGAGCCTTGAGAAGAATGGTGACACACATTTCTAGCAGGAGCACTCTCTGCTAGAGATGTCTTTTGCCTTTGTTTGAACTCTAGAAGGATCTAGAAGCTTTCCAGTGTAGCAGCTTCAGTCTTTGCAGCACTGGGCTAGTTGGCTGCCTGCTAACTGATTTGTCCATGGCTTTAAGGCAGACATTGGGTTTTACCTGCTTTAAGCAAGAGCAGCACTGCTCTCTTGTACTGTTTTTAGTACCTTCCCATTTAAGTACATTCACACATAAATATTGCCTCTGTTTTTACAGTGACACACGCCATGTTGATTGGGTGAAGTCATATCTGAACATCTGGTCTGAGCTTCAAGCTTATATCAAAGAGCATCACACCACAGGTCTCACCTGGAGTAAAACTGTAAGTGCTCTTTCTTTCTTCAAGGAGAACCATAAAAAGCCAGTAACCAGTTTGTCTTTTAATGCAGGTCATTAGCTCAGGAAAAACAAATATCTAGGCTGGGAACAGAAGTTATGGTCCATGGATTTCCTAACCAAGCCAATAAATGTTTGAAATATAGGTGGAGATGTTCAGCCCATTGTGGTGCAGGTTTGGAGGAAGAAAAAATAATTACTTGGGATTATTGTAGCCATAACCCTCAGCTGCAGATGGTAAAGAGAGGCAGACACAGTTCTCCATGCCTGTAGAAGGTGGGAACAAAGACAAAATGCAAAAAATTAAAGGACATGTCAGACCAAAGGAAAAGTGAGGGAGCATGTCATGGGAAGGAGAAGGACAGTGGGAAGAATCTGAACAAAGAGAGATTTAATAACAGGAAAGACAAAGACAAGGGATACATAACTTCATAGATGGCTAGCTTTACAAAACTATTATTTTATACATACAGAAGTAACTTCTGGCAACAGAGAGAGTAAATATAACTGCATACCTAATTATTTATGCTCCTTATAGAACCTGCTCCTCTGTGTTATATCTGAGATGATAGCAATGAATATTTTTCTCTGAGAGAAGTATAAACATGAAAAATTAATTCTATGTTGGGTATAACTGTAAGAATTTATGTCCACTCTCCACATTGATGCAGTGTTCTATATTACTTTAACAATGTGCTCATGTTTATTATCAGATTAGGAGAATTGCTGAAATATATTAAAAATGTAATCAGCCTGATCTTTACTGATACCATCTCCTAAACCTACCATATATTTGCACATGCAGTCTTTCCCACTAAATTTATAATTTCTTAGGTGTACACAAATACCATTATTTTTAATTGAATGAATATTCAGAGGACTAATACAGGCCACCATTTAGTTCTCAAAACAATTTTAAGAACTTGGGAACATAGGGAAGTGAAGTAGAGCTTTCAGATTAATGGCCTTCCAATCCAGACCAATCTCTGATTCTGTGAAGTGTAGCTTAATGTGGAACAAGAGCTGGAACACTTTTCCTGTGAAGACAGGCAGAGTGAGTTGGGATTTTTTCACCCTGGAGAAGAGAAGGCTTCATAGAGACCTTGCAAGATATAAAGTGGGCTTGTGAGAAAGACTGGGAAAGACATTATCAAGGCTTGTAATGATAGGACAGGGGGCAATAGTTTTAAATTGAAAGACTGAATATAAGGAAGAAATTCTTTATTGTGAGGGCGATGAGACATTGGAACAGGTTGCCCAGAGAAGCTGTAGACATCCCATCCCTGGAAGTGTTCAAGGCCAGGTTGAGTGGGACTCAGATCAATGTGGTCTCTGAAAGGTGTCCCTGCCCATGGCATGGGGGTGGAACTGAATGATCTTCAATGTTACCCTTCCAATCCAAACCCTTCTGTGATTTTATGGCACCTGGAAAAGTTGCTTTCTCTCTCCCTCTATGGAGGTTATAACCATGTAAGAGAATGTAGGTTACTTTTGCTCAGCAACAAACTGCAGCTTTCTCTTCATAGCCTTCATGAGACATTGTACAAGGCCTCTCAGTTCTCAAGCATTTGTGTGCAAGTTCAAACACGGGAGAGAACCGTGATCTGCATGCACATCTTAGTCTGAAGCAATGCAAAAATGTTTGAACATGATAAATTAGAAGACTCTAATTATTTGCTACGTTGTAGGTTTCTGTAGTAAAAATTTAAAATATTAAACATGATTCCTTTATTTAGTACAAAATTTCACACTTGGTACATCCTATTCTATTATGATCAGTGAACGTGAGAAGACTTAATGATTTCTAAATTATTATTACATAAGGGAAAGGAATTGTAGTACCGCATTAGCTGAATTAGCCTGAGAATCTGGGACAAAATTTGTTCTGTTAATACAGAAAAAGAATAATCTTCACCTTTAATAGAAGGTGAAGTATGGAAGTATGGAAATAGTGTTATGAGGTAAAGGTTTGTTACAGCCACTTGATCAAACAGGAGCAGCTCTCAGTGCTGGTGAGAACTGGCAGTCTTACTCAGAAGGGAAGTTGTTGCAGATTGTCTCTGACTGGTCCTAAAACCAGTACCTTGGCCCTCATGTCTTTATACTTCCCTGTCTTCAGCTGTCCAAGAAATTGCTGAAATCTAGGTGTGACTTGTTTATTTATATTGAGCATAGTTTCCTGCCAGCAGTGCTCATTCCATCATGAGTGATAAGCTCATCACTGCATCTGAAGTACTGATTTCACTTCACTTTGGATATCACTCATATCTGGAAGTTATCTTGGAAGTATGGCTCATTTAAATTATTCTTTATGTGATATGAGTCTGAAAGAATAAATTGCAGACTCATTTTTATGGATGTATTTTTTTTTTAAGTTTTACTAAATGTGAGTGTAAGAAAATTAGAATCCAGTAAGTTAGCAGGTTGTTTAAATAGCTTAAATGTTATTTAAATATTTCTATGAAGCTTGGAAAAAAATACATTCCAGAAAGCAATGAGTTGCTCAAGTGATAATTTAATTTTTGTTATACATTTTAAAGTTAGAGTGAAAGTCACAGATTCACATTGTGTGAAGTTAAGCATAAAGGTCTGCAGAACCAGGGTCTAGACAGAAATATGATATTTATAAAAGCTGTAGATATATTCCAGACACAGTTGTTAGTCATTGCACACAGCAGCTTCTACTTACGTGCATAAAAGGAAAAAAGGAAAAAGCAGTAGTTTGGCAAGGCATTAACAAAGTGGAACATTTATGAAAGGTAGACAATGGTGTAAAAAAGATATTTTATTAGAGAGAGAGAGGGAAAGAGAGAAATGTCTTGGGGCATATAAGTACAGATTTAGAAGTGTGTTATACCAATAATTTACCCTTCATATCTGCAGAAGTCAACAAAGCAATGCATGAAGTTTCTATAAAAAGCTCTTAAGTAGCACATTTGGATATTTCTAACAAGAGTGAAGAGTCAGGAAGAATATTAACTACTGCTTCTCTCCCAGCTGTCTTCTCATTGCTTGAACTCTAGCAAAACCCCAGGAGCCTAGATCAGAGGATTTCCTATGGTTGGGTTTCCAAAAAGAAAGGGACAGGATTTTTGAGTTGGCGCTTGGCCCCCTAAGCTGTGGGTGCTGTATACTGTGGTGTGCACATTTATGTCCATGCAATATCCCAAAGCTGTGCCATTTCCACACCCTTCCATCACACTGCACAGGGCAGCTACAGCCAGCCCTGGAGCAGATCAATACTGCATACAGGAAAGTGTTCCTGCCTCTGGCAGCAGGCACACAGGCAGACACTTCAGAGGAAAGAGAAAGAAATGTCTTAATAAATTAGAAGACAGACACAAAAATAGGTGTGAAGGGTTGAAATAATGTCCAAGCAGTCACTTCTGACAATAACAGTTATCTCTATCTGCTTTATAAAAAGTTTGTGACAAAAACAGACATTCATGGATTTTTGGATCTAACACAGTTCTGTCTTACTTTGGTTCTGCCAAGATGTGTGACAATATTTTACTTCTTGCCGTATTGAAATATGTGGCACTATGTGAGGAAAAAGCCAAGGAAATAGTGAAGAATAGAATGTATTTAAGAATACATTTAGAAAGAAGTAGTGTAGTTAAGGACCTTTATACTTTTGTGCATCTGAATCTGTTTTGCTCCTTATGTGGAATGGTGGTATAAAACTGGACTGGACTATGTAAATTGGCATTTCAAGGCATGATGGATATGGTTAGGATATTTGATGGTACCGTGCTTAGAGAACAAAAGTAGGTATCCAATGTGTGTTTGTGAGCAGGATTGTCCCAGAGAGTAAAAAATTCCATGTATTTTCAACAAAATCTGAAATAGTAATTTTCATTGATTGATTGTGAATATGTCAGAGAAAATATGCTTGTCAGTGCAAGTCAGATGGATCTGTGGTATTTCCTTAAAAGTGTAATTTTGTAGTTCATTACCTTGGATGCAAAGTGTCCTTCTGCCTCCTACATCCTGTGTTGAGTGCCATTCACTATACTCACTACATCGCAATTGGGCCATCTTGACAATGGGGACAATAGCAATTACCAGCCAAATGGAGATTTGTTTTAATTTGCTACCAGATATGACATTCTTAGATGTCAGTGAGTCATTGCAAAATGTGTTGTTACAATGAAGTATTTTAAGTGCTCAGGGTAGTATTTTACCTATGCAGTAATTGTAATTTTTCCTTGCTACAGCTTGCTGTCTTTAATAAGCAATCCACAGCTGTAATAGTGACCTGTCCTTTTTCAGTTCTTTCTGACAAAGAGCAAGTGCCTTTTTTTCCTTTTCTTTCTTTAAGAAGAGATTCTATTTAAGCATGCCTCTTTCTACCCTCTGCTTCTTTTTGGTGATGCAAATAAATGAACAGCTGTAATATAAGCACACAAGAATGCCTAATGAAAAGTTTGTTTGCTACAAGGTCTGCATGAGTAATCTGGGGGAAGTGAAACTTCTGCTCCTATTTCTGCAGGTTAACCTTGCACCAAGAAAACAAGCAGTAATAATAAGAGACTGCTGTAGTTTTCCATATATCAAATAAGTGTTAAAACACAAATCTTGCTCAAAGATAATTGTCTTGAATATTTCAGTTGCAGGTGGATCTGTACTTAACTTTTTGTTCTTTGTATACAATAATAATTTGGGATAGATTTTACCAGCAGGTTTATTTACAAACAGCAAATATTTAGAAACTAGCTGTGAATTTCTTTACAGTATTTAGTTTCTAATACAGAATTTCACTCAAGTGATAAGTGAAATCCTCTCCCCCTTTACAAATCAAAACAACTAAGGATGAAGTCTGCACATCTTTAAAAGCAGTTGAGATTTATTTAAATCCTGATTCCATTGAAACCAGTATCTTCAAGTCTTTTTTTTTCCTGAAATAGCATTTTAAAAAACATTTATTACTCCTTAGATAGTACTCTAAAAACATTCTTTAAAAGCTGAAATTCTCCACAAGCTCCACACCAAGAAGTACCATCTTAATTCCTACATTAGCCTTATTGAGTGCAATTATCCTAGTCTCAGTGCAGACCTGGGCATTTTATTCTAGTCTAAAATAATTACCTCCAGACATTTTCTTATAAAATGGCCCTGCCTCTCTCCAATTCTATCAAAACATTTTCCTGTAATACATCATCTCTGTGCATAGTCTCTGTGCATATTGATGTGAACAAGCTGCAAAAGACCAACTTCTGCAGGCAAAAGCCTCCTATTATCTGTCCAGTATCTCTTCTGTGCTGTGTTTAGTTTGACCTACTTATCAAGCAGCCATCGTCTGAGCCACTTCACTAAAGCTAAAGGTCAAATCTGTAGTGCAAAATTCCAGCTGCAGCCACGACTGCAATCCCAGAGGCCTTGTTCAGATAGAAGTAAGGGCAGCATTGATATAGCAATTTAAATGCCTGGATCTTAGGTAGACGCAGACATTTCCACAGTGCTCACTTTTTCTCAGTGATAGCCTTCTCTCTTCTTTTCTGTATAACTTCCATTCCTTTCTCTACCCATCCCCTTCCCTATTCCCTTGTATTTTTTAATTGAAAAAAATTGCATCCTTTAGTTGCAAGTGCTTCTTTCTCAGAGAATAGGCAGTGTTCTGGTTTTTGGTACAGGATCAATTTAAAAACTGGCCATCCTGGCACCTCTACAGTAGTTGCCTCGTTGGTGGAGACTGCCTCAATCACATCCCTGACCCTTTGAAATAAAGTGTTTTTAGTCTCTTATTCCAACAGTGGCTGAAAACATTTGTCTTTACTGTATATCAATTGTATTCTCTTAACTTTGACCAAGCACCATTCAGACATATTAAGGGAAAACCTGGGTGAGGCATACAGTCTAGTTCCAGTGGAAAAGGGAAAGGAAATACAAAATTGAAAGGATGCAAAATAGAGAGAAAAGGAAAGGTACATCTATTAAAACTTTACTATCTTGCTAAAGAGATTGGTCTTCTTTTTAACCAAATTTTTCTGTAAGTAAAGAATGGTTGAATCTGCCTGTTGGAACACATTACTTGTTGGCAATTACATTATCATCTTCAAATGATTTAGAAGACCATGGCTGTATAAAACATTTCTGGTTGGGTAACTCTGAAGATGTAAGCATTGTTTAAAATCCTGAACAGGTGATGAATGGCAAAAGTATATTACAAGAGGCTGCAAAGCTCAAAAACTCTACAGATAAATAATTCTGCTGAGACTCAGTAACAAGAAAAGAACTTGGCCTGGGTTTTGTTGTTTTGTGTTTTAACTGACAAAGATTACAGGCCCTGTAAGTCAGCTGTTTCATCGAGTAAATTGCAGCTCTCTGAGCAGCATAACTCCTTGCAGACAGGTGGCTTAAACAGGGTAGGTAATAGAACTGTTGTGCTAAGCTACTTTTACACAAAAAAACACCTTAACAAGAGCTCTGTGCCCTTGAGTCACAGTCCACCTGTTCCCAGAGGTTGATATGTGATATTTTGAGCTTCACAATTCTTTGGCTGTGCATATGTATGGAAAGAACAATACAGAATGCTGTAATAATTTTAGGTGTGAAACTAGGATTACGATAAAGGGGGAGAAAACAGGGACATCCTTCCTTTTTTTTTTTTTCTTCTTTTGAGAAGAATGTATTCCCCAGTAGGATTCCTGTTTGTCTGCTGCCATGAAAA
This sequence comes from Pycnonotus jocosus, assembly GCA_013400435.1. Taxonomy (NCBI): domain Eukaryota; kingdom Metazoa; phylum Chordata; class Aves; order Passeriformes; family Pycnonotidae; genus Pycnonotus; species Pycnonotus jocosus. The sequence continues at coordinate 239,617 of VWYP01019715.1, forward strand.
GAAGGCTTTCCAATAAATTAAGGGAGGGATTTCATGACTCTTTCTAAGCCACCTGTTGCTTCAGCTGCAAATAGATACTTACCTTTTAATAGGAATGACTAACGAAATAGGTACTACATATCATACACATGCATATATCATTTTTATATGCATTATTTAGACACTTATAATCTTCTGGTTCAGAGTAAAATCTGCCATTGCAGCTATGAGAAATGCATTGTTCAGATGCTCTCCAGCAGGTTCCCAGCACAAGAGCTTTGTTCCCCTCGGTTCCGGGCTGCACTGTGTCAGCCGAAAGCTGGATAAACACAGAGGAACGTTGTGGGTGTTTGTACAGGGTCTGGCGCATAAGCCCCTCATATCCCCAGAGATGGGAGCCCCTGACTGTGGCTCCTTGCTGCTGCAGTGCTACAAATATAGTAACAGTGACATGGAAGGCTAACCCAGGGAGCTGTTCAGCAAGAATAGCTCAGGAAATAGTAACATCTGCGATAAGACATAAAAAGAAATTCTTGCTGTCTCTCGGTAGCTGGGTTCAGACCTGAAGACATGTCAAGCTGCATATGGCCACCAAAAATTAGTGACAGTATGCATCCAGAGCACTTGGGTTATATATGAACAGCACTTTATTTCTCTAACAGGATTGGCTTTGCCCTGTGCTCTGGGGGAAGGAAGCCTTTAGAGAAATGTGCTTAACAAGGCTCAGCTTCTCAAAAGCAAGGGGCTTCACTCAGCTCTGCTGTAATTTCAAGGGAATTAAATGAGAATTTCAACCAGGCAACTATCTCAACATAAACAATCATTTCTTTTTTCCAGCGAACCAGTTAGGTGAGAAAAAGAAGTGTACCTCACCCTTCTGCCAGTTGAACAAAATAAAGGTAGAAATATATCATACTTTGAGGCTGTAGCACGATCCTGCAAACCCTTGCAGTGACATTTGTCAGACCCAGCGCTGTGAGCAGCATCAGACACTGTCACTAAGGAAAGCTCTGCTGTTGGGAATGGTGAGACAG
>VWYP01019718.1:0-30057 GCA_013400435.1 Pycnonotus jocosus
GGCAGGATGAGGAGAGCAAGGGAAAAGAGCAGGGATGAAGGAGGAGGGGAAAGAGCAGAGCTGCACCTCAGCGCATCCCCGGCTCCCACAGCCCTGGGTGCCAAGCCTGGGCACCCTCCTGCCACAGCAGCGAGAGAGGCTCAGAACAGGGCAGTGCCAAGGCACCAATTCCCTCAGACAGGCATTGCCATCCTGCAGAAATGTCCTGGGGATAGCCCTGCTCTGTAGAGCAGCAACAAATCAAACCTTCCTGTGACAACACAGCTTGAATGGGCACACCGAGAAATCACTAAGGGAAAAAACCTGTGCAGGTGTTTCCTCATTTTGTGCTAAAAGCCAGCTAAAGCTGACCATCCACAGCAGACAGGTTGTGGATGTGAAAGCTCCTGCACCAGCCAGAGTGAAAACTGTCACCATCGTCCCCCTGTCTCAGCAGGTGGCACAGAGCCCTGAGTGACAGGTACCTGGCTGAAGGAAATACTAGGTAAAATCAAGATTGATAGCTATATTTGGTTCTGGTTTCACAAAGCTGTTGTGCTAAAGGGTCTATAATCTAATAGAAGGTATAAAAAAAACCCAAAATCATTTATTTTAAGGCAAAGTCTGATGATTTTATGTAGAGAATGCTGTTATGTGCTCACTTCCCCAGCAAATGGCTAGACATGAGGGTTTGGGAAGTAATTTAATCTTGTCTTACACATCAGTGGAAACATAGCAAAGAAAATTGCACAAAGAAAGAAGGTTCTCTAGTTGGAAAAAAAACTCCACAGCACCCCACTCTCCTCCAAAAGCCCCACACCCAAACAAAAGGAAAACAGCCCTCAAAACCCCCCAAATCTTGGCCCATGGCCTCAAAGCCATGGCACATCTGTGCTCAGACCACAGACAGACCCCTTCTGTTAGAGCTGTACAATAAATAAATAATTCTAGAAATTCTGTGATACTGATTTGTATGAACAGCAAAAAGAGAGCAGAGAAAAGGGGACTTGCCTGGCAGCAGGTAAACAACAATCCTGGGGAAAAGCATGGTCTGTAACGTCCCCACTCATGTCTGGCTCTGAACGAGCCCCAAATATCATCACACCCCAACATAAACCTCAGCACACCTGCCCTGTACAGAGCCTCTAAGATGTCTTTGCTCCTGCAACCCAAATTTGTTTTGTCTTTCCCCTTCAAAGGCAAACCCCACGGTAAAGATGAAGACAATGTGCAACACTATGGGGAGGGGGGTGGGGGGCAGGTATGGAGCCAAATAAGCACAAATCCTTTCAATATGAGACAAAAAACATATGTGAGACCATACTGCCTGTATTGGAAGCACAGGGAATTCATTTACATGCCAGAATGTTAGAAAGTGGATTTTTCCCACATTCCAGAACTTCCTGTTACATAACAAGGAACAGGGGCTGTGTGGGGAGCTCTGGGGTGCCACCCCAACCTGCAGCCACCTCACTCCTCATCCCTTGGCTTTACACAAAGAAAGAGCAAGACAAACAACACAGAATATGGGGACTGGTTGATTCAAAGACCTGGAAGGAAAATACTGATGGATTCAGAGTATCAGGAAGCATCCAGTGTAGTTCCAGTCAAGTTCAGACACCAATGGAAGTTCTTGTCAGTCAAAGTCTCATCAGCCACCAGAATACAACCAAATCCATGTTTAATGTCTTCATTTTGAAAGTTAATCAGGGTGCCTGGCATTAGGGGGAAATAAAAACAAACAGCCACTAGTTGTTCTTGTTTGAAGTAAAAAGTAAAAAGAAAAACAGGATAAAAATTACTTGGAAAGGGAATTACATTACATTACATTATGTGCAGAAATTGGAGAGCATTCAGAGCTGAGAAAATAAGCAAGTGTTAAATAGGGGGAGTCCAAAAAATTTGCCTTGTGTGATCCTCAAACCAGGCCCCTGCCATGTTAGAGCACCACCAGTGCTCTGTGCAGGTGTCTCAGGAAACACCACAGAGGAGAAAACTAGGATGAAATACATGTCATAAACACACTTACTATCTTAATTCATTTGAGTTTTATTAAAACATTACATATATATGTGTATATAGCATCCTCAAAGAATAAATTACAATAAGAGTTGTTTGGGCACTAAAGCATTTTGTTGGAAAGAGCAGCAAATTCTGTCACAGTTTTTCCATCTGAGGATACCAACCAGGCACTTATCTGAGCAGCTGGTTTGCAGAACATGAGCTCCAGCTAAAGGATGATGTTTGTTATAAATACTGAATAAATACTAGCACCTCTGTTTTACCAATTCTGTCTCACAAAGGAATGGGATTTTTTAAGAACTCCTCTGTTTTCAAAGTACAAAAATTCTGTCCCTGAACTCTGCACTGCTGAGCATCTTCACTGTTTAGTTTTACAGTTTTCATTGTAACTGAGTCACATCAAAAAGATTCCTGATTCTGGAATAATTATAAAATACACAGCAGAAGTAGAAAAGGCTGACAAAGTATCACTTAGTGGCAGGAAAAATGCAATGAATTAATATTATGATATTCCAGCTATTTTCTATCTACATTTCTTTTAAAAAAACTGCTATTAAAGACATATTTTCTTCCAGTTGTTCTAGCATCTTCCTCCTCCTGGAATCTCACTTAAGATGTCTGTTTGATTTTCCTCATTTTTGTAATGCTGCAGAAACTTGGCCAAAGCACCTTTTAATGGCAGCCAGGTCTGTGTTTTGCAGCTCTGTGTAGTTGGAGCATTTAGAGGATGTCTGGTATCCCATGGCAACTGCTTAGAGTTATTAGCTGCTCTGCAAAGTTGGTGATTCCCTGTCTAATTAAGGGGAAAGAAGCTGTGAGTTGGGAGGTGAAGATGGTTCATTTTATGACCTCTGTCCTTGAAGTGTTCCATAAAATTATCCTGCCCCTTCTGGATGTTATAAACCCACTCTGCTTGGATGTGCCTCCAGTTCCACCCGACCCCAGCCCTGCCCTCGATGGAGGCTCTGCTCCAGCATGTCCCACCCAGCAACCCCAACCCCCCCAGGCTGCCCAAAGCACACAGGATGGAATCACAGTGACCCTTGCAACAGCTCTAGAAATATCATGGTACAAGAGTTATTATGAATTGCTTGCAGTTGGTCATACACTGAATAACTGAATTTATTCTGTTTGCAGTTCCTTGCAAGAAGTGCACCCTGTGGTGCCACAGCATTAAATGGAACTGGATCTCTGGGGAGCTGCTGGGTTTTTTTCTCAGAACACAAAGTATCCCCAGAGCAGTCCCTGTGCCTCACTCCACATCTTTATCCACCAGAATATTCTTGAGTTTAATGGCCTGAACTGCTCCCTCTCCATTTGCTCCTCAGATGCTGCATTTGTGTAGCAGCTTTGTCCCTGTAAACGCCCCCAGCCCAGACTCCCCTGCCCCTGCACGCTTTGGAGCTCTATTTTCACTCACAATTAAGTTTAACAACTTATCACTCATCCACATTGGGCTTAAAGTTTTATGTTTAGTTTTATGTAAAGTTATATTCACTCCCCCCGAGCCAACTCCGGCACCTCTTTAAAGTTCAGCCAATTTTCCTTCATAGGCCATTTTCTAATAAACAGTGTCAGTCTGCTGCACTTAATCTGTTCCGAATTTTATCTGATTGGAAGCTTTTGGATCTTAATTCACCTGTTTTTACATCAAACCTCCTACCACGGCTGGAACTTGAAACAGCAACCCCTCTCTACCTTGAGTGGCTCACAAAATGTCTTCCCAAGGTAGAAAATCCAAAGGTTCTCTTCGACACCTTTGCCCATTGTTTACAATATCACAGTCCAGATGCACTAAACAAACAGAATTTATTTATATTTATAAAATACTGGCAAGAGTTTTGTGTAAATGCATTGCAAACCATGCAGAGGCAGCAACATCATGACCACCATTCTGGATTCCTGCAATCTACCAGCTCTAGGCAGATAATTTGCCATTTAAAAAAAATCATTGCCCCAGAAATCCCTCATTAAACAACGAGTTACTCAGATAGGAATACATCACCCAGTAATGAATTCTTATTTTTCATTTCCATCACTCTATTTCCTACGTGGTCTGGGCAGTTTGCTGAGCACCAGTCCTGCCCTGGACCCCAGGATCCCTGGGATGCCCTTTGCTCCCTCCTGTGCTGTGGGAGAAGTCAGAGAATCCCAGAGTCATTGAGGATGGAAAAGACATTCAGGACCATTGAGTCCAAGCTGTACAACCCAAAATCAGACCCCAACAGAGAGGGGGTTCACTCAGGCTCTTTGTTCATCTGAAGCCAGAATGCAGGAGGGTCTGAGAGAGTGTTCAAGCCATGATGGTCTTCATTTGGAGGAAAGGTTACTGCTGGTGCTTCTGAGGGCAATTTTGGTAAAAGTAAAGTATATTTTCCAGAACATGTGGGAAAATGCTACATTATCCAGCAGAGAAATTCCTCGTGCAGGTATCAGTGCTGGGAGCCCCGTGATTTCAGCAGTGACAGCCCATGTGCACCTGCTGACAGAGCAGACTGGACTGCACTCCCTGCTCTTGGAGGTACCCCAGCCTCAGGCAGCTGCAGAGGAGCAGGGATGTGCTCCCACATGTGCTCCCTGACTCTCCATCCTGCATCTGCATTGCCATCTGCACCAGCCACGAGCAGCATTCCCAACTTTCCTGCCTGCAGATCCCATGGCCTCTGCCAGCCCTGGCTTTGCTGGGGACCCAGGGGCTGCTCCTCACCTCAGCCCTCGCTGTGCTGACCCTCAGGAACGGGCTGAGAGCAGCAGCCTGAGATGGAATTGATGACATTTTCTTGACAAATCGTAATTCCAGTGTTGCAGACACCAGTGCAGAAATGGGAAACAGCCTGGGATGGTCATCCCAGCCCCATCCCATCCCAATATCAGCTGGCACACTTGATAATGCCCAGTTTTCCCCCACTTTCTTCCCTCAACCCCGTCAGCATCGCCCATGGTGAGCACATGAACCCTCAGCAGGGCTGAACTCAGATCTGAGATTCCTTCCCCTGAACATCCCTTCCCTGGGTGTAACCTGGAGTTTAAATGTGACCCGGGTGTGACCCTGCACATGGCACGGGCCAAGCCTGCCCTCCAAGGTGGCACAGGCCCTTTGGAGAGGGAATGCCAGCAGCCAAGTGAATTCCTGTGCCATGGCAGCTCTGCCTGGCACGGGAAGCAAAGCTGTCACACAGGAAAGCAAAGCCCAGTGAGATTTTGGGAAGAAGGAGTGGCTCTGGCCCCAGTTGTGTCCCTGCTCCCCTTGTCCAGGTCCTCCCTTTGTTCTCAGGCTGTGAGAGCTGACCAGAGGCTTTGGTACCTCCTGAAGGGTGAAGTTACCCAGCAATTACTGAAATCAATTAGCAAGCTTCGTTTCCAGTTCAACATCTAGCATCAGGAGCTTTCCAAGAGTCTGCTTCTTGTCAGGGTCTTTTTCTCCCAGCATGTTTTTAATTACAGCCCATGCTAATTTTAACGAGTTGTCTGCCTTCAGTTCTGCGTGACTGTAATGTTCTCCAGCTGATTTTCAAAAATCAGAAGGTTTTAACTTTTCAAGCTGCCTTTTCAACAAAAACAGCCGCCTGCTAAAGGGCCCGGCAGCCGGCCCTGCTCTGCAAACTGCAGCACCCTGCATTCCAGGCAGGAGAATTCCCGAGCCCTCTGCAGCCCGGGATGGATCCAGGCACTGCCGCAGGGATGCTCCAGGGCAGTAACCCCTCCTCTGCTGGGCTGCACCGACACAAAGACATCTGAGCTTCACAGTGATGCATTTTTCACCTTCCTGGGCTGAGGAGCACGAGAGACATTGGTCCCCAGAGATGACAATTCCCAAAATTATTTTGAAAGAAAATTTCCCAGAGTTTTCCACTAAGGTTTATAAAAGAGAAATATGCAGTTAGATACTTAATTATTCGTAAAATCGTAGAATTAATCAGATAATGGTTTGGGTTGGAAGGTATCCTAAAGCTCATCTCATTCCATCTCCTGCCATGGGCAGGGACACCTCCCACTGTCCCAGGCTGCTCCAAGCCCCAATGTCCAACCTGGCCTTGGGCACTGCCAGGGATCCAGGGGCAGCCACAGCTGCTCTGGGCACCCTGTGCCAGGGCCTGCCCACCCTCCCAGGGCAGAATTTTTTTCCTAATCTGTGATCTAAACCCACTCTCTTTTGGTTTGAACCATCTCCCCTTGTCCTGTCACTGCAAGCTCTTGTAAATTCTCTCTACATCCTTACAATGGAGAAAAGGGAGCTCAAGGGGAATCCCATTGGATTTAACCAGAGTTGGAAGAGATTCTCTATCTGCAGTCGATTCTTGTCCCTCTCTATAAACACAGAGCATCCACCAAACTCCTCCTCCCCTGCATCTGAGGGGAAGCTCCAGCATTACAAATTAATGAATGATTTATTGGCTTGTCATTATTCATGGCTATAAAACATTAGCATGCTCTAAATAAGTAAAACATTTTTGCAGCTGCTGCAAATGTTTCATTCCTAGCTGTGAGCTTGGCCCAGAGCACGGGCCCTGTGCTTCAGTGCCAAATTCACAGTGAAGTAATTAGCACGTTTAAAAAACCACACCTCGAGCAGTGCTGTGCAGCCAAGGCTTTAGCAGGAGCAGTGCTGATAGCTCCCCACAAACACAAACGTTTCCCAGGCTGCTCCATCCCGACAGGTAACCCTATCCCTCATCCCAAAGGTGTGGAAGAGCAAGGATGAAGTGTTACAGAATGGGAGCGACGTTGCACGTTACAGATGTGTAAAACAGCTGGGCAAATGATGTCATTAAAAATACTTTGCCACCTCTGCTACTTGCTGTTGTTATTAAAAGCAGACATTAAGTTTCTTTACCCAATCACTCTGTGTGAACCTGTTGTGTCAAGTGCTGGAGCCCGTTCTGCTCCTAATTACCAGAGACAACCTGCAGCTGCTCCCAGAAACTCCTCCCCAGCTTTGAACTCGCCCTGCTGCAGCACAGATGTGCTTTGCTGCTGAAATGCACATTTTTATCTGGACAGCAGAGCCTTCTGAAGAACCCAGAGGTGCTCCACTCTAAAGCCAAGGCCCACGGAGTGTGCACGGACCACAACAGAACACTAAATGGAAATGAAACCATAAACACTCTCTTTCCATCTCTGAGTCACAAACACAGAGAAAACTTCCAGGTCAGGTCTTCAGGCTGCTCCATTTCTCATGCTGAAGTCAACCAAAACTCCACTGAGCTTCTTGAAACTCAGGTCCTAAAACACAACAAGAATATCTCAGTGGCTTTCAAAATACACCTATTAATAAAGAAGAAACCAAGTACATCCTTAAGGGCCTTAAATATTTGCCTTGTCTTGGGTTCTAAGGGTGTCACCTCTCCAGTGCAGGATGTCTAAACTCTCCTGGGAGACCAACAAGCTCAGCTTCCCTGTTACTCTCCTGACTGCAGCAGTTTTCAGATAAACTCCCCATGGCTCAGCCTTAGCAATGTATTTGGTGAGTTTAAAAGGGACAAACCAGGTCTGTGTGGAGAATTGAGCCTCCTCTCACAAGCACATTTTTTTCTTTCTCTTAATTTTGTCATGAGAGTAGCCCAAGACACCCCTGTGGCAGATTGAGATTATTCATTTACCCAGTGCCCCCTCAGTACCAGTCTAGGAGATCCTGATAGCAGGCAGGAGTTCTCTGCTGGGCTCTCTGTCCAGACACTCCGTATTTGCTTTCCAATAACAGCATCATTCTCCTGGACTATTATTAAATAGGGGGAAAAACCCACCTACATATTAGTAAACATGGATAAAAGTAGACTGTTTTATAATCCCATTAAATTTCAATAGCTTTTCTCAACTCCAACTGGCAGGACTACAACTGTTTACTGAAGTGTGCAGCAGGAGATGAAGGCAATGAACCAACCACTCAGTGTCTTTTTATAATGACTGGCAGTAGACCCAGAACATGCAAAAAACTGAATGTAATTAGCCTGTGCTGGGATTACCAAACAGTGATCCCATCCAGATGGTAAAAGGAGGGATAAATAGGTGTATTTACATTTATTAAATAGCTATATTCCCTCTGCTTTGACATTGCAGCAAGATTTTAAAAATTCCTGCTGGATTTGAGCTCATGGCTTCTTAAAATGTCTTGTAACCACATGGGATCACATCTGCTGCTGCCACACCTCCACCTAGGCTGGATGATAATTTACATCCCACTAAGTGCTGGAGAAGAAAGGACAGGAGCTGCTTGGCTTCAAATGGCCTTTGGAAAGGATGAGAGATAGAGACATTTCTCAAAAAATGCCAAGAATGGCTTTCTGCTGGGTTGGTTTCCTCTGTTTTCAGAGAGAAGCCTTTTTAAGTTGTAGTTTGTGGTCAACTGCAGGACAGCAGCTCCTCCGGTCGTGGGCAATAAGTCACTGCTCTTGGAAAGCTGGAGCTGCTCCTGAGGATCCTGGTGCAGGAACATCCTCACTGACAGCCCAGCTCAGAGGGCTGAACTGCTACGGGAACAGGGAGTGGGAGTCTCCTGGCCTGGTTTGGATAACCTCTGAAACATTCAGATGCTGCTCCAAATCCCCTTGGCCTGGAAACTCGGCTGGCAAACTCTCCCCAGCAGTCTGATTTTTTTTTTTCCTCCTTGGCAAGTTTTCCAAAGCTTCCTGGTTTTGGCTGGGATGGCAATCCCACAAGAATGGTCTTCCTCGTGTGTTCCAGAAGTTTCCTTTCCAGTCCCACCTCAGGCTGGGGTGTGGCGGAGCAGGCGGAAGAGACAAAATATTAGCCCCTGCTTGATCCCACAGGAGCCTGGATGTTCTCCCTGTGTTCCCTGGCTGGAGGCTCAGTCCCTATAAAGAACAGATTCTCACAGCAAACCCTGCTGCAGCCATCCAGTCAAGCATTCATAAAATTTATAATATTTCCACCATTAAGGTTTCTGAGACCATTACAATCAAACTGGGTTGTTTAAGAAGACCATCCTGTGTGATTTGGGGTTTAGACTTAAAGGTTCTGATTTTCTCTCTCTCCTTCCTTCAGTGAAAGTCCCACTGGAACCTAAAGATGCCTTTTGCATTTACAGGTGTACATTGCACCCGTGGATAGAAGCTGCAGAGGAGACCAGAGGAGTTTTAAGGTCCCTTTCCACTGAGGCCATCCCAAAGTTCTGGGGTTCACCAGGACCCCACTGCACTCCCTGGGTTCCTTCAGGATAAACCTGCTGGGGCCACTTGCTGAGTGAAGCACTTCACTGCAAGGAGGGTGTACAAAAATTCCCCAAATATTTCTCCACTCACACCTGCCTATGTTCCCCATAGTAATATTTTGCTTTTTAAAAATTTTCATTCAAAAGCTTCTCACCATGGCACACAAATATCTCAGAGGACTTCTTTTCACATGATGAACTGCAGGGTTTGTCCCTTTTTTATAGGTTTAATTTTTATTATTTCAGCCAGTGAAGATCATGATCAGCTCCTCACTGATGCTGGCAATCCGTAATATGTTCTCAGAGTATTCACATTTATTTTTGAGTGCCAGAAAAGGCATTCTTCCCACCAACTAAAAAACACACCATGTGTTTCCCTCTCTTGGTGCCTGTGGTAGCACATGAGAACTTGTTAAAAAAAACCTGCCAGCATTAGGGACTCTGATTGCAGAAGTGATAAGGACTTCTTCAAATTCCTTCTCCATACTTTCAGATGTGGGAAATTTGGCAAGCTCCAGAAACTGTTCTCAAAACTTCACAGATTTCCTCACTGACCCCAACAGTTGTTTTTTATCTTTCTGAATTGCCCTTTAAGTTTCTGCAAAGGCACAAGATAAGAAAAATTATATAAATTGGGGAATCACTAAAGCAGCACAAGCAAATGAGCAGAGCTTAGTTTAGGGGATGGTCCTGTTTATCTCAGAGTAGAGATGGAATATTTGAGATCACCTTTACAAACATTTTATTCCTTCCCTCTGGCTGGCTTAGGACACAAACCTCAGAGGTTAAGCAAGAAGAAATGCACAGAGGGATGCACAGCAATTTAACCAACACTTTAACATATGCCTTAACTTTGAACATGTGTTCAAAGCCCCCGATCCCTGTGGGATTGAAGGACACGCTTAAGAGCTTTGAAAGGCAGGGAATGGTTATGGGATTATTCATCCATTGAGGGCTGGTGTGTGTGCTCCAGTGCCTCCCAGCACAGACAGCAGATAAAGAGCCCGATAGCTCAAACAATCAAAGTGCTTAAGTTCTGTGTTCAGAAATATTTTCCATAATACCTGGCATTACAGAGAGGATGTAGGTCCTAATCTGTTCTCATTTTTCCTCAGCCATCTGTTGCTTCTTGGATTTACAACTTTTAAAACAGACTGACAAATTAAAGAAATTCCTGTCTAATTAACATGGAGGCTTTCAGCCTTATCTGTGGCTTTTCACTGCTGTTAGCACAGGAAAGACATTCCCACTATCTAAATAAACTCACTTCTCCCAGCCACTGCCGTGTCCTGTGAACATTCATTTTAGAATGAATGAGAGTCCAGGGGGAGGGAGGGCGGGGCGGAATTTAACAAGGCACTTTAAAAAATCCAGCTGAGCTTCTGTAAGAACCCTGGGCGTGCCATGGCAGAGGGATGGAGATGGGCTCTTGGTTTGGGGTTGTTTGGGGTTTTTTTTTCCACTGGAAAGCGATGCAGGATAGCCAAAGATGCAGGAGCAGAGCTGTTCCTCTCAGGGAGTAAAAGATGATCTGTAACCAAAGCCAGGCACAGAGGGCAGAGCCCCACAGCTCCTTCACCTCCTGGTGCCACCCTCAGGACTGTCAGCTCTCCTCGGAGGAAAAGTTCAAGGATTTACTGTCCCAATTCCCTCCCTGCTGCATGAAACAAAGAGGTCAGCCCCTTCCCCAGCTCCCTTCCCTTCCCTAGACATGCTCCAGCCCCTCACAAGGTCTGTCTTGAAGTCAGGGACAAATTTAGAAGAAAACATTTCCACAAAGCCTCACCTGACTCAATCAAACAATAATTAAATCTGCCTCCAATTTCTTCACAGGACTCTATTGGCAGAAATATTTAAGGCAATTAAAAACAAGAACACTGCTCTGCATCCGTAGAAAGGGGATTTTGCATTGAGAATTATGTTCTTAATAAACAAAAACCTGTTCAATCTGTTAGGCATTTTGAATAACCAAATGACAGCAACTCTAAAGAACTGATAGACCAAATATTATCACACAAATCATTGAGAGAATTTAAATTTACACTTTTCTGAAGCAATTAAACTTTTCTAATGTATACAGCAGAGCATAAAATGTGGTTTTCACTGCAGGATCAAAGAGTGCACTGAAAAGAATAACAGCAAAATTTTCTAAAGTGCCCTTGTGACCTTAGAATCAAAACTGACTTTTTGAGTAAAACTTCTCCATCTCTGTCAAGTGAAAAATAAGACTTTGATTCTTAAGTAATTTCAAATTTATTATATAATCTGCCCTAAATCCTCATGGAAAAGTCAGAAGGAAACACCAACTAAATTGTAGGAAATGTTTTTCCCTGCACAAAACTGGTGACTAAAGGCAAAGCAACACAACGTGGGATATTTGTGTGTCCCCTTGGGGTGAGCAGCCCTGCAGGGCTCAGGCACAGCCTGTGCTGCTCCTGCCCGGGGCACACAGCACAGGATGCAGCTGGGGCTGGAAATCCCAGCTGGAACAGGATAACCTGGCACTGCTCAGCATCCCTTTCCTTCCTCATCCAAGATCCCATACAAGTGATTGCCCATGGTTTAATGAAATAATGAAATAGGGCAACAAATTCACACCTCCAGAAAGAGGAGAGATTTCAGGGGGGTTGTCTCTATGTAGAGAATAAAACTAGCAAATCTCTGGCCACATCTCCGCTCAGATTTCTGCCTGTTTCTGCCAGTTTTGGTCACTCCATGGTAAATCAGAAAGATAGAAAGAAAAACAAAGTGTCAGAGGGTTTGGCGTGTGTTAAAGGCACTTCAGTCAATGAATGGAGCAGCAGGATATGACAGATTTTTACAAGAAACAAAGGGAAAATGCCATTTAAAGAAGGAAAGGCAAAGCTGGGCTATTTAAAAGTGCTGCAAGGCTGGGAAGGTGCATTTAATGCAGCAGAGACTGGGAGAGGATTCCTGGCAGAGACACAAATTACGGCTGTGGACAAGAAGGTCAGCAAAGGGTAAATGTGGTGCAGGAAACTGCCTGAGGCTCAAAAAAACCTCCCCGCTGCGGTTTGCTCCTATTAGTGCTGGGACAATGGCAATTTTTCATGAATATTGAGAAAGCAAGTTCACAAAGGAGCCCTGAGAGTGTAAAGCAAAGTCAGGAGGTTATTTTGGTGACTGTGCCCTGGGAGGGTTTGGTTCTCTGTGTAAGGAAACACAAGTGTGTGAGAGCTGTCTCCCAGGCCAGCAACAACCAGCAGATCCCAATTTGCACACACACTTAGAGTCATTCCCATGCTGAAGTTCCCTGGGGGAAAAAAATAAAGAAAAAAAAATTAAAAATCAGTCCAGCCTCTGTAGGCACAGGTAATTTTTAGATCATTTTGGTGATATTGCTACAAAGGGAAGGAAGTGTGAGTTTTCCCACAAACACTATTTTTTTTCCCAAGCGATCCCTTGACCAGCAATTTGATCGAGAAATTGTTATTATTTAAACCAGGGTAAAGCTGAATATCCCAAGCTGAGACCTCACTACACACAAATATCTACTGAGTTTATCTGGCAGATACAGAGGGGTCATCCAGGGTGGGTGGGGGGAAATTCTGACGTGGAAAGAGAGATAAACGTGGTAACCTGGTTATATCCATTCAGCCACACACTGTCAATAAATCCAGTCCAGACCTGTACATCAAGGGATAAAGGACAGCCCTGGGTACCCACTGAGCCTTCCACTCTCATCTCTCCTGCTACAGCAGGGACTCACAACTGACTGCTGTGTTTGTTTTCTCCTTTTGTGCTTCTCCTTGGCAGATAAAGAACCATGAGCTGTTTTCCCCTTGGCTGTTCCTTCTTTACAAATAATACAGGCTCAAACCCAGATAAACTCATGGGGGCACCTGGTGGGACATGGTCCCTCACCTTCCCAAAGCTCTGTTGCCTGAAGGGCTGGAGCTTTGCTGACCTGCTGCTCACTGCACTTCATTAAAGACCCTTATTAACCTGCTGCTTTGGCTCTCCCAATCACCACTCAGGGAGTGAAAGTAAAAAGACTGAGCAAAGTACTTTGCTTTTTATTCAGTTTTACTTAGATGGCAACTTTTCCCAAATCATTTATCCAGGCTAATTTACAGCAGGCAAACTAACAAGTGCATTGAGGGATTTTAAAAGGAACCAACCCAACCTCTTGAGGCAGCAGCCCTGCAGGGTGAGGTTCTCCTGCTGCTGCTCACAGGTTGAGGTGAGTGGAGGGTGGCCTGTCCCCATGTCACAATTCCCACAAGCAGCAGTGATGGGGAGCCCTGGAACAAAGCCCCAGGGGGACATTTCAGCCAAACAGGCTCTGAGGAGGAGGAGGACAGCAGCTCAGTTTGTTCTTGAGCTCTTGCACCAATGGTTTCCAGTGCAGGGTATTTTCTGACTCCATTGAACTGCAGAGTCATGAGCAGCCATCTCTCAACTGATTTACTGTGGGAAAAGAGCCACTGAGCAGAAAACCAATCAGCTTCTCACTGCAAATGAGGCATCTGGAGAGTCACTGGGAGGAAAATAAAGTAGTTACTACTCCATTACATGATTATGTGTTCAAGCACTCTGGCAAGTGCTGCTTGTGCATTGAAACACAATGTGTTTCTGCTTTGTACCCTCTGTATTTTTTTTTAAGCTCCCAATGTCCTTCTAATTAGACAAACTTTCACTAAGCAGAGAGAAATTGTATGATACATCAATTCCAGAAGATGCATTAGTAGTGGCTGCAACTTCTTCCTATTAAGCAGGAGTTGTTTTTCAAGTTTCCCTCCCTTTTGTCTTCTGCAGCTCCCAGCAAGGCACAGACTCCACTGGCTTTGGGTAATCATCAGTTCATTTTGCCATTTGCAAAGCACAGCGAGTGCACTGCGGGCTCAGGGCAATCAGGAGCAGACACAGCACTGGGCCATCCCCTCTGCATGGTGTTTGTGCTTTGTGTTTTGGGCTGCAGCCCCTGCATTTGCCAGGGTTCCTCAGCAGCCCCACGTTATCCCATAGAGCCCTGGCAGGCTCCCGAAGGAGCTGGGTCCCTCACAGCAGATAATGTCAGCTTTGCCTTGCTTGGAGCAGGTCGCTTTGGGAGGCCTCCAAACTCACTTCAAAATATTTCCTGCCTGTGCCAGAAGCTGCTTTTGAAGTGCAGTGCCCAAGCCACAGGAGCTGGGGTGCCAGGATGCTGCAGCAGCCCAGGGCAGGAAGCGTGTCAGCACTATTGCCCAAAAACAGGGCGGGGAGGAGCAGGGAGTGCTGCAGACACCGGCAGTGGAAAATCAGCTGAAAATCACACGGCCCAGCTCTAGGAGCAGATCGGGGATGGCTCAAATGACACCCATTCAACTCTCGACATCAAACAAGGCTTTATTCTTTCACATTTTTGGCCCGGCGTGTGGGAGCATGCTGCAATATCGTGCTTTTTAAAGTGGAATATGCAGGAAATCGTAATTGAAGGGCCTGGCATTTATGGTATTTTTACGAAGTTCTTTTTCCCCTTTTGCTTTTCATCTGTTTTCTACAATATTTTTTTTTCAGCATGCTTTTCCTTCTGATTTATTGTTTTATTTTTCTATTTTTAAAATAAGAAATATTTCCACTCCCGAGTTTCTAATGTATTGCACATGAAAATTAGCAATGGGCAAACCTCAAGCTTTTTAGAGGTCTGATCTGGCTGGGAGAAACATCCAGAAGTTCGGAGGCTTATCCAAAGCTAATCTGAAAATTTCCAAACCTCTTCAGTCTAGACAGAGCTGTAGGAACCCACTGGCTCAGGACCCCACCGTGGGCTGGGCTTGCCTCTCTCTGGCTGCTCCCTCCCCGAGCATCCAGGAGCAGCTTTGAACAATTCCTTGCTGAAGAGCACTCAAGGTGTGCAAACACACTCCTGGCTCTCGGGACACTGTTCCACAAAACAACAAACAGATGTTTGGTTCCACTGGAAATGGCTTCAAACATCCGCCTGAGGCATTTGCTTACCAGAAATGCTTTGGCAGATTTCAGCTCCATGATGGGATTACAATTTATCATCTCCCTTCATCTGAGTCACAGGATTACAGAATGGTTTGGGCTGGAAGGGACCTTAGAGCCCATCCAGTGCCACCCCTGCCATGGCAGGGACACCTTCCACTGTCCCAGGCTGCTCCCAATGTCCAACCTGGCCTTGGGCACGGCCAGGGATCCAGGGGCAGCCACAGCTGCTCTGGGCACCCTGTGCCAGGGCCTGCCCACCCTGCCAGGGAACAATTCCTGCCCAATCTCCCATCCAGCCCTGCCCTCTGGCACTGGGAGCCATTCCCTGTGTCTTTGCACTCCATCCCTTGTAAATCATCTCCCTCCGTGTTCCTCGTAGCTCCTTCAGGGTGGAGAAGCCAGGCAGGAGGGTGAGGATGAGGAAGGACTCACCTGCAACAGGCACATACAAGATGTCACAGCTCACAGCTCAAATTCCACAATGATTATGAGGTTTTACCTCAATATTGTGTCCTAGGCAATGTTCACTTCAAAACTCCCTGAGCTCACAGTGCTGGATGTACTAAAACACCTCAGTGAGCTCCACAGCTGATGAACCTTTAAAATTAGGACCCATTATAGCTCCAATAACCCACAGTTCATCACCAGAGCTGCCTCTAGCAGACATCCCATGGCTGGATTCTGAAATGGGGCCAGAGTTCTCTGAGCTTTGGTAACATTTCTGGTTATGCACTAAAGCACAAGGACCTTTCACCACCTGGATTCAAAGGCTGTCTCAAAGGCTTTGGTCAGGATTTTCAGCAGGATTAGGGGAGAAGAGGGGCTGAAATGGGAATATGTTTTTCTTGAAGCTTTCATGTTCTTCTCAGTGTTCATTTATCACCAGTGCCCACCAGCCAGCTGCCAGGTCTGTGAGACCAGCAAGACAAAAAGCTCTGAGTCTTGCTCCAATAATCCAGAAAAATGCCATTTATCGGATTAAACAATATCCAAACATCTCAAATCTACTTAAACAGATTATAAATAAGACCATTCCTGAATTCATTTACATCCACTCAAATTCAGAGCAAAGGGACTGGTACAACAGACACACAAAATTCTTTTTCATTTCAGAAAAAACCTCTATCTCAGAAGAGCAGAGGGCTGGAATCCCAGCCCTTCTGCTCATGCTGTCACCCGGAAAGCACATTTCCTCCTTGCTCCTGGCCAAATTCCCTTTATCAAAGGGATTTGCTCAAGCTTTCCTTGGAAAAGAACTCAACCTCTAAAAGAGTTTTGGTTGTATTTAGGCAGTTTTACCCAAAGAATTTGATATTTAATGTTAAAAAGGGAGATCTTTAGGCAGATTCAGATGTGTCCACAGGGAGATAATGAGATGCTGGAAATTGCAAAATTGACTTCAGTTGTATTCTGATTATTTAAAAAACAAACAAACAAACCCACAGAGCTCACTACTACTTGTTTTACTTTTTTTGTCCCTTCTCTCTTATCTTGGGCCATGACCACTTCCAAAACCCAGTCCATCCATCAATTTTCCAAGACAGCTCCAGTGGTGCCGTGTGTGGATTCGCTGCCGGTTTATTCCCTCTCCTGGGACCCAGGAGCTGCCTGTCCAGCTCTAACTGTGCCCTGTGCTGTCATGAGGTGAGCTTTGGAGACTGCAGAGTTCTCCAGTGGTTCCATCTGCAGGGGGTGCCATCAGCAGAACCCCAAGTGTGGCTGCAGAGCTCCCAGGATCGTGTGAGGATTCACTGAGACTCAGACGTTCTGCAAGAGAAGCCTCCAACACTGGCCAGAAGCCCAGTGGAATTCACTGAGGGCTTGAGTTGGGGTTTTTTTTTTCCCCCAAAAAAAGTATTTTAAACATTTTTCATTTTTCCAAATGTCAATTCAACTTCCCCCCTCCTTTTCCTAAGGCTTTTCCTCTGAAGTGGATAACAGCGTTCTGTCTGATCCTGAAATTCCAAACTGAATTCTACACACAGGGCAGGGCTTCCCAGAACAGCAACTGCAGGAGCAATTGGTCTTCTCAGGAAGAGGCAATTTGGATGTCTGGGTATGTCTTGGAGCACATCAGGCAGGAGAAGGGTTTGTCCTGCCTGTCCAGCCATGCTGATCCACGCTCCAGGGACCCCTTTCCCAGCTCACTGTGTGCAAATATCCATGAGAGGGTTCCTGCCACCAATGGAGACATTGCTCCCCATGGAGGAAGGCAAGAATCACCAGTTCCCAAATGCTCAGGATGCAAACACACCCAGCCCCTGTTCAGGGAGGAAACAGCTTCCACTGCCCTGGGACGAGCCCTCTCCTGCTCTGAGCAGTGAAAGCACGAGTCCAAATGCTGTGAAAACAGGGCAAAGCATCCTTTTCTGGTTGGGGCTTTTTGTGGGATGTGACTCCTCTCCAGCCCCACCTTGCAAGGTTCCTCCAGGCTCCTCCTGCTCCCAGCACAGGGGTGGCTCTGCCCAGGGCACTGGGATCATTTGTGCACCAGGAGAGGCTCAGGGAGCTGGAAAGGGGCTCAGCCTGGAGAAAAGGAGGCTCAGGGGGGACCTTGTGGCTCTGCACAAGTCCCTGCCAGGAGGGGACAGCCGGGGAGCCTTTTCAGATTGCAGTGGCAAATACATGGAGCAAGACTTGGAGACTCCAAGGAAATGCTGAATGTGGAGCAAAGGCTTTCACCTTTTTTTTTTGCAGATCTCCAAGGCCGTACTCTCAGATCAGAATTGTGATTTCCATGTGCAGTTTTAGAGTTTGTGCCTTTTCCTGGAAAAGAAAAATAATAGTTCTTCCACATCCACTAAAAAAAAATTCAAAATGAAATAAAAGCAGTTTGCAGAGAGAAAACCAATGAGATGAGATGAGATGAGATGAATTAACAGCACCAGAGGTATTCACAACCTCCACAGGTACAAAATATCCTCATACAATCTGTCCATTGTCTTTAAAACTAAACTGGTATCTTATTGATTGATCCCAGATGGAAAAATAGCCCACACTAATCTACATCTGGTACAAGTCTGCTCAACCAAATATTGATGAGGAAGAGCTTTTCCTCTGGCTCAAGAGCACAATGGAAGTGTGATTAGAAGCAAGGAAATGTGGTACATCCCAAGGAACACATGTTGGGTTTGTGATGGATTGCGTGTGACGCTAATCCCCCAACACAGCAAGCAGAGCATGGACCAGGCACTGGAGCAGAGCAGGAAAGGAAACGAGGAGAACCTCTCTGGTGCACTGAAATCACAGGCTTTTCACATAATCTTGCAATTTGCTACCTTCTCAAATTCCCCCCGCTCCCTTGCCAAGACAAATCAGGGAACATCCACAGAACCAGGGCTGTGCAGCAGAGACCTGGGATGTTCTCCCTAAATGGGAAATTCGCTGAATCTCTGGGGGTTTTCCACATGCTGGGTCTTGAGAACCATGAAGTGGATTCTCTCCAAACTGGAATTCATTGCTGCATGTCTGAGGTCTGATCCAGCTTCCCAGGATGGTGCAGCCTGGGTGATTGTTCCCTATAAAGTCAAGGCAGAAATGCAGCACAATGTCCTGGGTAAAAAAATCTTCATCAGACACACAAAAAATACAAGGTCTTGGGAATTATTTCCAAAGCTGATTTTAATCCACCTTTTGCTGCTGGATTTTGGTATATTAAATTCTAATCATTCCTGATTTGTTGTAGCTCTCAAACACTTCAGAGCAGACCCTCAGCCCTCTGCCATTTCTGTCCAGGCTGTTGGAACACAGAATGTTGGTTTACAAAGAGAAATTTTACAAAGAGAAATTTTACAAAGAGAATTTTGCAAAGAGAAAAGGAGATAAGAAGCCACCACACAACACCAGGAGCTGCCATGGCCAGGAAAGCTTTAAGATGCACCTTCCTGACTCCTGTGAATGAGTTTGGTGGCCCCAGCAGTGGGGGATGCTCTGGTCCCTGTCACCCATCCCACACCTCAAAGTGCCAGAGCAAACTGGTTCTGCTCACAGGGAAAAGGGGAGGCCACAGAGCCTCCCTCAGATGGGGAACTCGGGTTTCCCCAAAGCCCCACCTGCTGCAGAGGACAAAGGGGAATCCTCTGCATGGGAATATTTAGGAATGAAGCTCAGCCCAAAGCAAATCCCTCAATGTCCCATTCTGGAATTCAGCTGCTCACCTGCCAGGGCTGAATCCCTCCCTGGGCTTCAGGGCAAATACAGCAAAGTTTCTGTGGCTGTGGTTTACAGCTGGGCATAGAAACCTTCAAAAGTGCCACCCTGAGCCTTCTGAGAAAGAAGTGGATCCAAAGCAGCTGGAAATGCACGGGAATGCTGCCACCTCTGCCCCTGCTTTGGAGCAGAGTGCTCCTTTCTAAGAACGGTGCAGGAGCTAAACCTGGCTCAGACAGGGCTGAGCCCACGTGGAAGAGCCTGGGCTGAGCAGAGGGAGATGAGCCCAGGGCAATCACAGCCCTGATGCTGCAGGAAAGCAGACATTTTCCATTGAATTCTGATTTTATTTTGAAAACTGCAGAGCATTCCAGGGCACTGGTGAAGCACATCCATTTATATCTGAACTGAAGCACACTGGCTCGCTCCCTTATTTTTTTGGGTGGAAAGGGAAACTCAGTGGGTCATGGCAGGGTAATCTCTTTTTAATGTAGTTCTCTGTGTAAAATCCACACTGACTCAGACAAAGGCAGACAATTATTAATTCTATTATCCTGTCCAAATACAAAAATAAAACATCTATGGTGTTATTAATCTGCTTTGATGAGTTTCTCAATGCTGAGAACCTTGTGAGTTACCAGGTCTGTTAAAAGAGACAGAAAAGGTATTGCTGGAATAAAATGCAATTTCAAATCCCAGTGTAAGTGTGTTTAACTCACACTTTGATTTTTCTTTGAGATCCCACAGTCCCTAACCAAGCTGAATCGAAGCTGAAGACCTGCAGGAGTTCTGGTTTCCAAATGAAACTCTTACCTTCAAGTCATAAAGGACACACTGAGGCTGCCCTGCAGCCACCAAGCCCATATATCCCAAATCCACATCACCTGACCCCATGGGGAGGTTTTTGCTGACTTTAGGGTGGGTTTGATGGAACACAAGGAAAGACAATACTTCAGACAGCCCTGAAGCTCCGTTTCCAGTCCTACTGCACAGCTTCATTTCAGCCCAGCTCACAGATAGCAGCTGAAGCTTTTAATCTCTTGCTCATCATGCCTCAGAAGTGTGTTCTAGAGATAAACCTGTCACTAGGAAGGTCTACAGAGGAAGAACTTCACTTTTCCTGAGCCACAGCCAGCACTTTCCAAGCATGTGGTATCCAAATGCCTGTTTGGAAAGAGCATTCCCTCTCCTGGGGCAGGCACACACATTCACCTCATAAAAACAGATTTACAGGTCAAAATAAGCCCCGGCTCAGAGTGCAGATTCTTCCCTGTGGATGCTGCAGAGCACGAGGTGCTCCCCAGATGTGCCTGGTGTGATAAAATGTTCTCTTGCAGGAACAAGGAGCAGCTGATGCCATGGACCTTCCCCCCTCTGTGCTCACACTGCAGGGCACAGCGTGGCTCATGCCAGGGGTGATGGGGGCACTGCCTGCTGGCAACTCCTTGTTCCTCCTGATTCCACCTCCCAAGGCAGCCCTGGGCTCTGCAGCCCCAGCTCCCAGGGATGGAAACACTCCTCACACACCCCAAACTGGCACTGAATACAAAGAAAGTGGGAACTTCCATTGGGACCCAGCTGTAAACTCCCCATTCAATCAACTGATGGGACAGAATTGTCCCTCAATTGGGCACACTCAGAGCTGGCAAGTCTACTCTCTGGGAAATAGGAGCTGTTCTTCATTCCCTCTGCATCCTGTTTGAAAATAATTGTATTTGTTGTTCACAAAGTGAAGGGAACCCTTTTAACAAATGCTTTTCTCCAGCTGCCATGGTGCAATTCCTATTTTGGTGAGTGTTTTTTTCAGTCTGTGGCTCACTCCTCAAGGCTTCACTTCAGCTAGAAAATGTTCACAAGTCGTGACTGCTCCACTCACTGCTTTGACCTCTGACTAACACCCTGCTCCTTGCTCTGGAAAATAATGAATTGCAGGGAACCTTTTTCTAAGCACAGCTCCTCATGGGGAGAGCAGCCACCCTGAAACACGAGCACTAACCAAACACACTGGTGTAAATTACCTCAGTGGGCAAATGAGGAAGAGACAAGAGTTGTCAAAACAGAAAGTGAGTTGTAGTAGTTTTACTAAGTTTTTCTGCTGTTTAACTAACTCTGCCCTTAGCGTAGAGGGGGATATTTTTGGAAAGTCTTATAAAATCCATTCAGCTGTTTGAGGTAGATGAATGTGGAAAAAAAACCTCACAGCTGTCAACTTTATTTTTCAGATCTTTTTCTTTTTTTTTTCTTTTTTGGTGCTTGGATAATTCAAAAATGGCTTTGATTTAAAACTCCAGACTTGGCAAGGGCAAAATGGTAGCCTTGACTGAAAAACAAGAGCAGTGCTTGAAGTTCTGAAATAACCAACTTCTGGATGTTTAAAGCTGACTCCTGAGCCTGACAGGACACCAAAGACAATGCTCTGAACCTGGGCAGGTGCAAAGGCAGCCTTGGAAGGGCTGGGTTAGAATTTGGAGGTGTGAAGTTGGAGTGTTCGAAGCAATCCTGGCTGTGAAACACAGCAAGGGACCATTTAAAAAATAATGTACTGAAATTGGTGCCATGGTAAGTCCCACAACAAAATATCAGGGAAAAACAGCAGCTCCTTGAAACACCACACTTAATTTTGTTCATCTTTTTATCTCCACTGAAAAACAGCCTTAGGTGTGAATGAAAATAGAGTTAATAAACTGACCATGCTGGGAATACATTTTCCCTGGCAGGATGAAGCAATTCCTGAGCACCAATGGCTGCACTGGCTGCTCATTATCTGCTTTTATTTGATTTTTTACAATTGAAATGGGTCTGTGTGCTGATATTATGGGATTGTGTGTTGAACATAAAGTTAACATGGCAGGCATTTTTTTACTTCTCTAAATTATAATTTGTTCAAGATGTACAACCTTTGGTCAGGTACAGCTGATGAACTCTGCTGATAACAATTGTCCCTCTGTACCCAGCACCAGAGGCCTCCACTCGAGGGCTGTGTCCAGTTCTGGGTCCTCCTGGCCAGAGAGCCCTGGAGGGGCTGGAGCGTGTCCAGGGCAGGGAATGGAGCTGGGAAGGGTCTGGAGCCCCAGGAGAGGCTGAGGGAGCTGGGAAGGGGCTGAGCCTGGCGCAAAGGAGGCTCAGGGGGGACCTTGTGGCTCTGCACAAGTCCCTGCCAGGAGGGGACAGCCGGGGGGGTCGGGCTGTGCTCCCAGGGAACAGGGACAGGAGGAGAGGGAACGGCCTCAGGCTGGGCCAGGGGAGGCTCAGCTTGGACAGCAGCAGGAATTTCCCCATGGAAAGGGGGCTCAGGGATTGGAACTGCCCAGGGAGCTTTGGAGTGCCCATCCCTGGAGGGGTCCAAGGAAGGGCTGGAGATGGCACTGAGGGTTGGGGACAAGGTGGGGATGGGGCACAGCTGGGGCTCAGTGGGTCTGGGTGGGCTTTTCCAACCTCAGGGATCCTGGGATCCTGTGAACTCCACAGCTCAGATGATGAACTCTGACATCTCAGTGCCTTTTCCCTGAGACAACCCAATTAATTCATAAACTCATATGAGGGGATGGAGCATGGCTGTGGGGAGAGGAGTAAACCAAAGCAAAAAATAAATTAAATTAAACCCAGGGCTTTCAGTAGCCTCCATTCAGTAGCCAAGAATTAGCAAGGAAAACACCATTTCCCATTTTTTAATTGATGCTTATGCCAAAAGGCCTAAGGTATGTACAATCCCAAACAAAAGTCTTGGGGGAATTTCAGCCTCAGGAAAACTCTCCTGGGCAAAATGTGATTTCCTGGAGTCAGTAGTTCTATTGCAGAATACTGGATGTTAACTTTGTTAATAAGAAAACATTTTTCAAATGAAAAATGACTTGTTAAACCACTTTTATGTCACTTTTTCAGTAACACATTAAAGTAAACAAACCTAAGATGTTAAATAAAATAAAAACCCACTACACCTGCAGAGTTTTACCAGCTCACATTACAAAGTGCTCTCTGAAGTGGTTGGGGAGCTATTTCCATTACAAACAGCAAGTGTGCCTGAAAGTAATTCAAAGAGTCAAATTAGGCAGATTACATCAGAGTGTATTTCCCTGCAGCAGAAGGACTTTTGAAACACCTGCCTGACATATTTCAACCTCTGCAGAGAAATATGACACAGACAGGTTTCAGGAACAGCTACAGCCTGCAGAAGGAGCCTATTTGATGTTTCATTCCCCAAAACAATCCTTTAATTAACAAGCCCATTCTGTTTGCAATTTGTACTTTTGTTTTTAAACACAAACCAACAATAATAAGCAGTGACAAGAGGCCAAAAGCTGCACCAGCTGAATTTCCAGTGAGGTTTGGATACTTCATGTTAAACACTGAACTGCTCCTACCAGTCCCAGCATTTTTCTTGCCTGGGACACATTTTAATTAATTAAATATCTTACCACACACTCAAGGGATGAGATTGAGAAAGGACAGAGACCAAGAGGTCCAGTTTAGCACTGGAGGGAAAAGCTGAGGGCACATAAATGGATCCAGTGTTGGAGCTGACCCGCCCCAGCTGTGTCCTGTCGCAGGGTACTTGGCATCTGAAGATTCCAGAGCCTGCTGCAATTGCCTGTTCACTTTGCTTCAGTTCTTGGAAAAATGCTGGAACAAATCATTACACAAACATTTGAAGGCAGAGGCAGAGATGACTGATTGTCAGCAGGCATTTCTCGAGAGCAAATCATGTCAAGGAGTGCAGCTCCCTGAGCACAGACGGGCAGGGGATGGACACTGGGGACCAGCAGCACGTGGGGGCCATGGCCTCAATTCTCAAAAGCCCTGGACACACCACAAGGACAGCCATGGCAGGTACCCACTGGTTAGAGAACTGTGGAATATCCTGAATTGGAAGGGACCCACAAGGATTCTAAAGCCCAGCTCTGCACAGCCACCCCACAATCCCACCCTGAGCATTGTCCAAATGCCCCTTGAGGTCCAGCAGCCTCAGAGCTTTATCCCCCTACAGTGACATTTTGATGCTGCTGTCAGGGCATTTCTCCAGCTGGATTTGGTGCAGAGGCTGATCTGCCCTGCCCTGGACTGCAGTGCAGGGATTTCCAGCAGCAGGGAAACCAAATCCTCAGGGGGATGGAAACAGCCCTGTGCTCTGGAGGCTGCTCCTGCCCCACCCAGGCTGGCACTGGATGGAACAGCACCAGTGGCAGCTCAGGACAGGGGGTGGCTGGAGCAGGGACCTCCTGCTTGGTTTGGGAAAGGCAAGGTGAATTTTGGGGGTTGAAAACTCTGTAACACCAGCGAGCTGCTGCTGGGGTGTGGGTGCAAGGATGGGAGCACCTTCAGGTGAGCAGGGGAGCGAGGATCTCCCCCATCATTTCATGTTCCAGGTCTGCTGTGAGTGAAGGACACAAACCTCAGGCTGAGCTGAAAATGATTTCCTACATTTCCTTCTCTTACATGATCATTTTCTTTCACTCTGTCTCCCCAAACAAATGATTGAATGTGGGGAAACATTTTGTGCTACTCTTCAAGCGATGCATTTTTCCACATCCAAACCAAAACTTCTCACTTGCAGAAGGGGTTGAGGTTCAGTGATGCTCTTTTGCTTGAACTACAGCAATTTACAGTTAATTTTACTTAAAGACAATTACACAAGAAGCTGTGAAAGGAAGAAAGTCTTGCCTTGGGCCTGCAACACAGAGACAGAAAATTATTTCATCGTTGTCACTGCTCTTGCCAACTGAACAGAAAAATGGATCAAACTGGCACTATTTTTCTTTTTCCAAAAGAATTTCCTGGGCAGTTCAACTAAAAATCCCTGGCAATAACAACATTAATGCAACAAGTGATATAATTTCCACACCTGTCTGATTCCTCTTCAAAAAACCCAATCCATCTCAATTACTTCTTGAACACTTCAACATGAAAGTTTCTTTTTTCCATTAAAAAATTGTATCCAATGGATGAAGTCAAAGATGCAAGAAAAACAAAGGTGACCTTGAGGGCAGCAATAAATAAATCAATGTCCTTAACTAAATCCCCTGGCTGTCAGTGGCCCAGAGGTCACTCTGAGAGGTTCTGAGCACCTTCCCCAGAGCAGCAGGAGCCCCAAATGTCTGTGCTGGGCAGGATGGACCCACCCAGCCCTGCACAAGCCCTTCCCACCCCTGGGAGCCCCAAATGTCTGTGCTGAGCAGGATGGACCCACCCAGCCCTGCACAAGCCCTTCCCACCCCTGGGAGCCCCAAATGTCTGTGCTGAGCAGGATGGACCCACCCAGCCCTGCAAAAGCCCTTCCCCATCCCTGGGAGCCCCAAATGTCTGTGCTGAGCAGGATGGACCCACCCAGCCCTTCCCCACCCCTGGGAGCCCTGGCTCTCCTCAGCCCCAGCACAGGCAGGGCACAGGGAGGGGGACAATGCCAAGCCAGCCCTGAGCCAGGCTGTGCCCTCCTAAGGCTCCTCAGCCTTTGGTCCTTCCCTAAACTGCTGCAAAACTCCTCTTTCCTCCTCCTGGCTGCTGGGGGTGATCCTGATTCTTTTGGGGAACAGCAAATCAAATTTTGGCCGGTAAAAATCATCAGAGATGCAGCTGGGATGAGGTTTCTGGTTGGTGTCTGCATCTGCAGGCACACAGGGGAATCAGTGCTGGGGACAGTGTCCCTCCAAAGAGGCAGACACTGAGCATCCTGCTGAGCTAGGACTGGGTCATTGGAGAACAAATCACATCAAAAATGGCCTGCAAACCTTAAACCAGCCTGGCAGCCAAGGAGCAAGAGAGCATCCACCACACTTTGTAGTCAAGAACTGAATTCAAAGTTAAATGAAGAGACCAACCTTAAACCTAATCCATAGTCCAGTCCCTAAGGAAAGATGAGCCTGTTGAAGTCAGGCCTCAAGCAATTTGCCCAGGGATAGACAATAAATCAATGTAATTAGATTGTTTCCAAAGTAATTAAATTATTTACAGTTTTCATGTCGAGTTCAACGTTGCCTAGGTATCCAAATATACCCAGGTAGGCATTATTTTATAAACTTTCCCTTTCTGAAGGAAACATAAACATACATATATAAAAACATCAAGGTTACAGCCCCAGCACTCGAAACTTAGAAATGCCAGAATCAAGTTTGCATGGGCAAAAGAAAATATTTTTCTCTTAATTTCATTCCCAGAAATGGTGAAACAATTTTTTGTTGAAGCTTTCCAAACAATTCATCTGAGGCAGACATTCAGCATGGAAAGTTTCAGCCCAAACAGTTAAAATCTGGCACAGATTTATGCCACTGAAAACTGGGGCTTATAATGGGAAATGTGAGGCAAGCTTAATTACAGGCAGCACTACCAGCAGCATTTGTAATGTATTTAAGGCTAAAATTTCATCCTGCCTTTGCTCTGTCTGTTTTTCTAGGAATATTGTACATAAGTATTTGAGCCTTCTTATAACCTTTAGATTTCAGGCAGTTTGTAAGTCTGGGGTCTGCAACAAAACTCCAGCACAGTTCTTTGCATCAGCCCTCAAAAACAGGAGGCATTGCTCAGAAAAGGAGGTCTCACTTCTCTGACAGGAAGCAGGAGAAGCCTCATGCTTCCAAAAGATCCCAGTACCCACACAAGGTTCAGAGTTCTGTGGGCACTTTTTAGTTTGCATATTTCAATCAGCTCTAGAGCTGGTCCAAGGTGATGCTTTTTTTAATTGCCTTTTTTTTCTTTTCTTTTTTTTCCCCAAGGCATTAGTTTCCAGATAAAAGCAAATTATTAATACAGAATTCTCAGCTGATCTGCTCAATAATTAACACTCAGAATTTCAAAAGGAAAGGAATTCATTTCAAAACATACAGCTGGACATCCTGATGTCTCAGGATTTGGCATCACATGGAGAGGGATGATTTACAAGGGCCTGGAGTGACATGACAAGGGGGAATGGCTCCAAACCAAGAGGGAGTTGGGTAGATGGGATCTTGGGCAGGAATTGTTCCCTGGCAGGGTGGGCAGGCCCTGGCACAGGGTGTCCAGAGCAGCTGTGGCTGCCCCTGGATCCCTGGCAGTGCCCAAGGTTGGACAAGGAAGAAGTCTGGTTTATTAACTTCCTAAAAGCACAAAAATAAATCTTCTGTAAATGACTGACAAGTGATGTTTTGTCCTCCCAGAAATCCAAATGCCAAGTGCCAGAATGAGCTTTTGGCTTAAGCTCACTGAAGCCTCCTGAGATGCAGGAGATCTGTTCCCAGTTCTCTGCTGATTACAAATTTTGGTTTCTTCATTCCCCTCTTCCAGGCCTCTGCTCCCCATGTTTCAGGTGTAAATACCATCAGCCCATTCCTCTGCTCTGTTCAGTCAGCCAGGAGGCTCCTCCAGGCAGGCACTGGCTCATTCTGGACATTGTCTTCTGCCACCTGCACAGTGGCAGCGAATCCCAGGGGGATTTCAAGGTGCTTCTGCTGCAGAGATAAATCCCAGCTCTGTGTTCTCAGTTGATTAAGTGCTTTCTTTTCAGCAGAATTTCAACCCCATTCATTTTAATTAAGCATTTCTACTTTACTTGGTGCTTCTTCAGTTTGCCTCTCTTGAAGCAACCCCCTCCAATGTCCATGAAATGTTCTGCCCAGCTGAACACACAGTGACTCCTTTATTCCCCTCAGCAGAGCACAGTGACATCAAGGAATCCTGGGAGGAACAGCATCCACGGCAGGAAAAATAAAGGTTCTTGTAAAGCACTCCTCCAACTTTCCTAAAGCCTTCATATTTGTGACTTATAACTCAGGGAGGTTTGTTCCACGGGGGCCGTGCCAGCGAGGCCGCGCTGCAGCGAGGAGCTCACGGTGACACAACGTCCTCGTGGCATTGGCACGGAATTCCCTCCATCCATCACTGCTTCTGGGGCTGATGTCATGGAGCTGCCAACAACTGTCCATTGTGGGGCAGGGAGGGTGCCCTCAGCACACAAACACCCCGGGGATTTGTTCAGAACTGCTGCCGAGGCTGAGCTTTGTGCTTTGGAGCATCCTCCTTCGTTCTTTGGAAGAGCTTTGTTTACAGCACCAAATTCCACCTGGGGTCTTGTTGGATTATGATTTTCTGAGTCTTTTCTTCCCTCCTGGAATCTTTTGGCCAGACACAAGAAAGAGATAGAGGCTTCAAGGTTCAGTTTCTCCAAAGTCTCTCACTTTGTTTATTCTTTCTCTTATCTCCCAGTTCATTCTGTGCCCAGCGAGATCTGTCCTGCCCCTCGGCCATGGCAGGACTCCCACCCCTATGGGAGGGTGTTGTCTGAAATACAGATTATTACAAACATATTGTTCACAATTCCCTACCAATGTCCACCATCCACACCAAACAGGTCATCTCCACTTGGCCCAATCTCCCCAAGCCACATTGTGCCAATGTCACAGCAGAAAATGGAGGGGAAGAAGAAGAAGAAAAGCCTCAGGGACCACCCCAAAATCTCCATCTTGTCTCCATCTACTTGTATTATAAAAACCTAAAACTACATATTTCTCACTCTGTGATAAGCTGAACTACTGTGTTTCACACTCTTGAGATTTGTAATTCATCTCTGCTTTGTGCCAGGGTCTGTGACCCCCATGGACAGAGGCAGAACCCCCCTGTTCACCCCCCTGGACAGGTCCAGGGTATTACAGTGCCCTTGGATAAAACTCAAACTTCCTTTGCTCAGTTCCCAGACTGTCTGACCAGGGTCTCCTGAGCTTCCAGGACAGCCAAAGAGATGCCCTGGGTTCCAACAGGGTCTGCCCAAACCAGAGCCAGCCACTGTGGTCAGGAGCATCTCCTGTAGATCACTGCAGGCATGAAAATTGCTCCAGAGTCGTGGTTGACAGTGGGGGGCTCAGCTCCAGCAGGAGAAGGGGTGTATGCTGTGCTTCAGAGAAGAGAAAACCCTCCAGCTGTATGAAAAATCATAGAAAACACCCTCATTACTGTGGGTTATTTGTACCACCATGGGCAAATATTACAGAAATGCAATTCCTCCCAGGAAAGCTGGGCTGGCAGAGCCACTCTGATTCCCTGGCCAGAGCTGCAGCTGAGGTGTCTCTAATGCAGAGTATTTCATTTCATTTCATTTCATTTCATATCTAACACCAAGATATTGGGCACATTCTTACTACCCTTCCACCTTGTGTTTTTATACATAAGATAGACACATATGGATCTTTCCTTGGTTGATGGATGTATCCCTTTCCCTCCCTCCTAAAAATCTGTGCTAATGCTATTTTTACTGCAGAATCCCAGCACTTTTTTTGCTCAAAGCACTGTTCTGAAAATTCAAACAGTGATAATTTCTCCCTACCTATGTTCCAGTGAAGGTTTCTGAAGGAATGAGACTTGACCCAGCTTTAGACAAGAGATGTAGTATCCAATTTTGTAAAAGTGTTCAGAGAGATCTTACAATATTCAGCTGGAATGAAGCATTTTTACAGTATTATCCTTGATATCTGGTGTACAAATACACACAGATTTCTTCAGAATTTTATTGTTGTCCTGGATTGAAAGATGGGTATCTGGAGAACTCCAATCTCTTCCCTCAAAATTATTATAACTTATAAAATTAAAGGGGTTTTCAGGCAGAAGTATGGAGATAGGAATAGCAGTTCCTTACTAGCATGTAAAACACAGGCAAAATAAACAACAATAACTACAGCATTAATACTAAACAAAAAAAAATGGACTTTGAGGGGCTTTGTTTCACAAAGCCTGGGGCAGTTTGATGCCTTGGGACTCCAGCTGGAAAGAGTGCAATGTCCCAGCTGGTGGCTGGAATGGGCAGGATGTCCCCACAGGGCAGGGGCTGG
>VWYP01019719.1:1614-17376 GCA_013400435.1 Pycnonotus jocosus
CAAGGACATGATGAGAAAATCAGGAGGAAAAAAGGAGAGGTAATTTTGTGAGTGCTCATCTAACGAATCCTGGTTTCCATGGATTTGATCTTTATGCCCGTGCCTAAGAGGAGTCCAATCTAAAGCTTTCCCTTTATCTGAAGTGTTCATGATTTCTTTTCTGTGTGGATTATATGACATTGAATAAAGGTTGTGTTTATATTGTAGCTTTTCTCTCAAGAGCAGTGCAGCTGGGAGTACATCCTCTATTTTGCTGTCATCTTTCACAAAAAGTACAGAAACTTAATAACCTTTTGAAGACCAGGAGTTTGCCAAATTTAACAGAGAATGTGATTGAAATTGTCTAGTTGTGCAGAAGCTGTTTGAGGTGCAAACACTCAGACAACTAACTAGGCAAACACACACCAAACTGTGATTATGTAGCACCCATACAAAAATGTGTTATAAAGATCCAAGTGGAAATGCTGGTGAGATAAGGAAAGAGTGATCTTTGACAAATTGCAGCCAAGAATAGCTTCAAAAAGCTTCTTCAGTATTGGAAACAGTCAAGTCCAGGGAACAAATTCTGACCAGTGTTTAAGGGTCAACTCTATGAGCCCAAATACACACTATGTAAGTCCTGTCTTCACATAACTACTGTCAAGGGCAAGAGGAAATACTACTCTACCTATGCAATATAAAACATAATTTATCTACTTCTAGCAAGACATCATGTCTTACATCCAAAGAGTGAGAGGCAGCAACATGAGAGATTTTCTATTAAGTAATCTTTACTAGGTAATCATTGACCAGCATAACATCTCATACTGCAAGTGCTTCCATCAGTAGAATAAGGGACCAAGATTATTATGAAAACAGAATCAATCTCTTTATTTTTGCCCAGGCTTACTTTGGCTTTTTTTGCAAATAAAGCTTTCATTTTATTTAGGTCTATGAGAGTTTTTTACTCTTGTTGATGGACTAGAACCAGAAGAATTTTCTCAATTAGTTGAAAAGCCAAGAAACCACTCAAGTGGTCCATTTATAATGTTCAGTTAACAATATTGTCACACTACTTCTTCCTTCATTAGTAGCAACCACAAAAACAAGAGGCACTGAGATGCTAAGTTAGGTGAATAATTACCCAAATGCAAGCTGGCTATGAAGCAACTGAACTGAGGTGTTTCAGACTATTCCTATAGCTGCCCTTTTGCTCTTAATTTTGCTGTATTTTTCAATCAAATAGTGAAAATTTAATGAAAATTCAGTCATTATTTTCTTGGGAGCAAAAAGGTGTTTTACAAGTATCAGATTTGTTTTAGGAAGTTCACCCACAATCAGTTCAATTTAAGTTTGCAGTCTCGCTTCAGTTTGCACCATAACACGCTATTTCATTTTGTAGCATTGAGAATGAACCAGTCTGCCTCTTCTATTTATCTGATAAGCATCTGTGAAGCTATGAAAAATCATGTAAATTGTTTGCCCTGCTTCTGTTGTGTAATAAGACAGGCACTTCCAGAAGGCAAATTATCCCTAAGGCTCTTATCCAAGAGGGGCTGCCCTCTGGGCATGAACATGTCTCTGCATTGATACTGAATAAGCCTGGATGACTAGCTTACTCCACATGATTGTAAGGCAGCTAAAACTGCGTGGCTGAATCTCATCTCTAGAGTCTACACTTGGCAAGTACAAAAAGGAAAAGATGGATATGAGGAGAGAATGTCTAGAGCCTCCACATATAATTAGATTAATGAGAATTCTCCAGGGGCTCCATCAAAGGAGGAAATTATTTGTCTAATCCAAATCTCACAGACAGCAAATATAAGATTCTCAGCACCTTCATTAGAATTTATATTATGCCACAGCTTACAATGTTTTTTTTCCTCATTTATATGAAAATATTTACACCAAAATGTAAAGTAAATAAATGAAAAAGGCATTAAAGATAGGGTTTATTTTACCTAAGCTTAGACATCAAACAATTAGTTATCTTAGGCTAAAATAATAACCCTGGGTACTTTCTGCAGCTGCAGAAAATACATAGACAGCTGCAAAGGATAATATGTCTCACTAGGTTTAGACAGTCATCTTGAGTCAAGAAGACTCTCTCCTGGATGTATCTATCTTTCTCCATTTTAAAAAATGGACCAGGCAGTGATTAATGCAGAATTCAACAATTTACTGTCAGGAATCCAACTCAGGCAAATTGACAACCTGAACAGACTGGATAATTTTCTAACTTTTTTCCTTAGCAGTTTCATTACTGGTCATTCAGTAAAATACCTATACATAGAGCATAAAATACATATACATACAAACTTTGTCAACAAAAGGATCCTATTTCCTAAGTCCCAGAGGGAAAGCAATGAATAACGTGTAAAAGTAGAATACAGGATTTCTTTTCCTCAACTTGCCTTCAACTTCCAAGGATTTAGATTTTCCACAGATAGGACAGTTTCCCACAAAGTCCTTTTGTTGACATCTGCATAGCACAGATGGCATCACCGGTATTCTATTGAACAGACTCGTGCTCTATAGTTAATGAAGATCTTTAATAAGTCACAAAAAACTAACATGGAAACACAAACTTGAAAAAAACCCAAAGTACTTATGAGAAGCCAACATTTAGGATTGCATAATTGTATTTTTTTAACACAAATAATATTCATCATAATTTACAAAGTTCAGATTTATGAGGCTGCACATCAGTCCATCCCTATGCTCCAAAGAAGATTAATATATATCAGCTGTTGCAGATGCTCACTAAGTTGTAAAAGCCATCAGAGAGAAGATAAAACTTCTTTCGCTTATGTAGAATATAACTTTTTTGATTTTTTGGAAAAGGGGTTTTACTCATGATATTTGAATATGTATGTTTTAATTGTTGAAAATCAGGCCATTTTTTTCTTGTTCTACACCTTAACCAGTGTTTGTCATCAATTGATGGCTGCTGCTGCTCATCAATTTGTTGAGTAAATACCCTTACTCACCAGCTGGGGTAGCAGGTTCTCAGAGGAAATTGAAATCCCTGCAAGAGGAATGAAAAACTATTCCACTTCAAAATATGAATATGAGTAGCATTCAATGCCTCCTGATGTGTAATTTCTTTGTCACTAACCTTATGTCTGCCATAACTAAGCAGAACTATGTCTAGGTTGGATTTGAACACATCTGGTATGTCTTCCCAGAGAGTCAAGGTTTTCATATTTTTTCTTGTTCCTGGTGCTGCTTCTTGATGATAAGGCTATCAATCTGCTTTTTCACTGCTTTTTTGTTCCTCCATCCCTCATCTAGTATTTTTTAAGGTTTCAGGCACTATGAAGAGCTAATTTCTTCAATTACTGTCTTTACCACACTGAAAGCAGACATTTTCAACCTTGTTTCTACTTCATGTTGATATTAAAATCTTATTTAGACACATCCTTCTCAGTGCACTTCAATGCTATATGCGTAACAATTACTCTAGCTGTTTAAGCTAAATGCTTTTGGTACCTCCAATGTGCTGGATAATTTTTAGCAATTTGCATTAAAATAGTCATTTAAAAAAAGAAAGAAAAAAAATATAAAAGTCTTTTAAACTAGAGATCACTGGGTTCCTCCTAAGTCTTATCTTCGATTTCTCTTATGAATTTGATAAGCAAACTGATAGGTTTTGTTGCTTTCTTCTCTGTGTATTATTTTCACTAGTCAACACAGAGAAATCTTGTCTCCTAAGTAGTTGTTTTGTTGGTTTTGTTTTTTTTTTTCCTTGCTGATATGTAAAGATAGAAGAAGAAATCAGGTCTCATAGCCAAAAGGCTGCTTAGACAGCTGAACATCTCTTTGGAAGCCTCATCAGCACTCCTTTTTGACTATTGTCTAGAAAATAATTCAAATTTTTAGTGATGGTTTGCAACTGGATTTGATTTGTTCTCATGCTTCTTTATCAAAACTGTATCGGCAGCATCCCACACCACAGACTTTTCCACAACAAATCTAGCTTTCTAATCACTTCTATGTTTCTTAAGAAATAGAAGGTGCACTTAGTATTTTTACTTCCATACAAACCTTCTGTGTTGTAGATGGATACAGGTAGGATAAATTGGATAGATATACTATTTAATTTCAATTATGTGGCTTTAAAACAATGCAAAAACTTTGAATCCTGTAATAATTCAGGTTTGAAGTAATCTCAGGACACCTTGAATTCATCTTCCTGCTCAAAGCTGTCAGTTATGGTTCAGACCAGGTTGCTCAGGGCTTTAACCTCTTGGGTCTTCAACACCATGATGGACAGAGACTGCACAACCTTTCTGGGTAACTGGGACCACTGCTGGACTACCTACATGGCGAAAGAAATGTTCCATACATCCAGTTTGAAACTCTTTTTTTTTTTTTCAATTTATGCTCATTGTCTTCTCTTACTGCTCTGAATATTGATAAACTCAACTCCACCTCGGACCTGTGGTTTAAACAGATCCTTTCCACAAAAAGGAAATTGAATAAATGGATCTATCACAAAACCTCCTTTACACCATCCAAGCAAACACAAACAAAGGCTGCTAACATCCAGGGCAGTGTAGGAATAGTGTCACATATTATGGCTATGCTTCAGAATGTGAAACATATCTGAAAGAGAGTATTTTTCCCAGGATAATTATCAAGCCATCTACATCTATCAGTTAAAAGCTCTAAATCTGTTAAAGAAAGGTGTGTTTACAGGAATTATTAGGCTTCAATGGAGCACACAGAACATGAAGTAAACCTTTATGGTGTTGTCTATACTTTCCTGATTTGGAATATGTTCTATCATAGAATCATGTCACAGAAATCCTATTCAAGATTGTACCACCACTTTCTGCATAATAGAGATAATACCTACCTATCAAACGTATTATAAAATTTAATGTATTCAGTTTTGAACAACATCCTTACATTCTACAATAACCAAAAGCTTAAGGGTACATTAGAAACAGAATATATATTGCAAGTATCATTATATTCACATGTTTTGTAAGCTAGAGAATTTGATCTTTTTGAATCTTTTTTTTTAAAGGCTCAAAGACAAAATACATCTTCAAGGTGTTTGAATAAGGACAGACAAGTAAATTTATCACACACGCCAAGAGATGCATGGAATAAGAAAGAAAAAAGGAAAGTCTATTGAGTGATACAGATGAATGCCCACTCACAACTGGTCTCACAAAATAACATGACAGGTGAAATAAGTTTTTGAACTGTATTAGTCTCACTCTTATTAAGGCTTTTTCCTTTTTTAGACAAATTTAGATGTTGTTGAAAAATATCCATCAAATATTGTTTTTTGTTTGTTTTGTATTGTTTTGCGTTATTTTGCTTTGTTTTATTTTGTTTTTTAACTGCTGACTATCTCCATTAGTCACTTATTTTTAAAGTTTATAAGGGTGGCCTTGGGGCCTTTGCTTTCCTTTAATTTCTTTTACTTCAGCCCTAGGTAGAGGAAGAGTTTTATCAGTTTGCCCTTTTGCATCTTCTTATGACCAAATACATAACAGCTAAGTAGTGACAACTGCAATTCTTCAGTCAGTTCAGTCTCAGACACTTTCATTACAATTTCATCAGAGAAGATTCCTCTCTCAAACTCTGAAACTGCTCTGCAATATGAAGTGGTACATGGTAAATGGGAATGAGAGAGATTCACCTCAAAAACAGGCTTTTCATAGCATTTTTATTTTAATTTTAAATCCCACTCCAACTGATGGATGGGGGTTGGGGAATGTCCCCTTTCTGCGTGGCATAATTTTTGTTATATGAGTGTTCCCCTCAGCAGATACTGGTGGATTTTCTTTCTCTAAAGAGTTCAAGAATTCCTGAAACTGAGGATAGATCCTTGAGTTGCTTATCTCAGCATCAAGTTTGTCCTGTATCTTCACTTAATACAGCATTTCTCTAAATATGAGGAAACAAACTAAAGGACTACGTAATGTCATTCTTTACTTGTCTTGAGTGCATCTATGATTGTCCTTTATGAAGGACAGGTAAACTTTTGGAGTTAATCTCCCAGCAGTCCTCACAGCCTGTGTTTTAGCTTCACAAATCTGTTCTTGTTGAGGATGTAAACTGGTTTCTTTTTTGAATGAGGCTAGACTGAAAAATGCCTTGAACATCATCTAATGTGTTCCAGCTGTTTATAGGCATCTAGTTCCACAGGAGCAGACTACAGCTGAACTGAAATAAAAATATTCAAAAATATAGTGTGGACGTGTTTTCCTCTGAAATAACAATTTCGCTCTATGATATTGTGCCATACTATTTGTTAGCATAGAAAGAGTCATTAAGAGAAAGAATTGAAGTATGATACTGTCTAATTTCAATGGTCAAAACTCACAGATTGTGATATGATTACCATTAGTGTTAAAATAAATCAATCATTTGATTTAACTGGGGAAAGTTAGAGGTTTTCATTACATCCATTTTTACTATATCTAAATATGTTCCATGTGGAATAAACATCAAGCTGTGAATTCTCTACTGATTTCAAGGAATTGTCACACATATCAGGTTATAGAGATATCTGTTTGTGGATTGTTTTTTATATATACTTTATAGAAATGTCTCTCTCTATATTTAGATAGATGCACTTAACTATAAATAAATGACCACTCAAGATTTTTTTTCCCCTTTGCCTGAAGATGGAAGCAGGGCAAGCAGAACTGTTGTTTGGTTGTTTGGTTGGTTGGATTCTTTTATTTTTACTTGTATTTCTTGGTGGTTTTTTTCTGAAATAAACTTTAGTAATCTAGATTATTTTTTACTCAGTTCTACGATTGACAAACTAAAGAAAGAATGTGAGAATTGTATTATTTTCTAGTTCTGATCAGAAAAATATTTTTCATTTCCATTAAAAAAAAAAAGAAAGCATGTAGTTTCAAAATACTTTATTACTTTTCTGATGTAGAATCAAAATGACACTTTTAGAGAATGTATTTTTCTTTGTGAGAAGGTTATGATAGATATTCTCCCAGCCTACCCAATGCCCAGACAATAACCCACTGGCTAGAACATTTCACTTGGGTGTGGGAGTAACCAATCTGCTTGTTTATGACAGATTAGGCTCCCACAGACTCTATCCCACATAGTAGGCAAGATTCTTGCTCATCAAATTATAGCATCAGCCTCTTTTAAAATGTCAAATTCTCCTTTGGCATATCTTCCTTTCTCTATAAACAGCTAAATGGAAGATAAATTCCATGGTATGGAGATTATGGTGGATTTTTAACAAGAGGGACCATATTCTAATACCTGGAATTCTAATTCTATCTGATTCAAAGCAGAAATTAGATTTTTGCCTTTGTGTGTCCCTTAAGTATTTTGTGAATTTTTACACCTGAAAATGTCCTAGCCTGAAACAATGAATTGAAACATTTCAATGCAACTTTCTTACTTTATTTTTATTGTCTCTTCCCAAAAGTTGATTACTATAAGGCCATCCCTCCCCTTTGATGAGCCACTGTGATATCTATTTGACTCATCTCATTGCTTATCAAAATAGAATCCATGGCCATTATGCCTGCAGTATTTTGTAATGTTACAACAATGGTAAGTGCATATGCCAGTGCAATTCTCTCCAGAAAACAAAGTAGAACTAAGTTAGTAAGGAAGACTGGAAGGTTTAGGAAAATGAATAAGTGATTATTCTAAACTTTATTTTATGTTTTATGTCTTGGAATGTACATTAATACATGGAAATGTGATTAAAATATATTTTTGGTATGTTTCACTGTGTATTTCAGCAAAGGGGCATTCTACCACAAAATACAGATAAATAAGAAAATGCGTAGGAAAGAACCATTATAAGAGACACTGAACAAAAGGTCTTCAAAGCCAAAACATCTATATTTGAAAAGATTGTGAATCAATAAAAATGTGTTTCTACAAAATACTCTGTTATCATTAATCAGAACATAGAACAGAAATTCAAGGAAATATCTTACAAATGCATAAATAAACACTGCTAAATAAGTCAATAGCTGGTACATAATAGGATACTTAAATGCACTGAGGATATGGAGAATGTGTGGAATGAAGACAAATTGCTCAGTCCTATAATTGTCACTTCAAGTTTCAGCACAGTGGTAATTGGCAGGGGAAAATTAAAAATTACCATGGAGTTTTGATTAAAGAAAAATAAAACTAATATTAAAGAATATTGAAACTAAACATAATTCTTTCCAAATCATGAGTTTATATCTTTTTTTATTGCTTGAAATAGCCTTGAGAGAGCTAGCTGAGGTGTGTCTCAAATATAGTTATGCAATGAAAAACACAGTGATAAATTGCCGCCTATCTGGGTTCAAAAAAAAAAAAGCATAAGAAAAGCTGTTTCTGAATTTAGTTAAATGGTAAGAGGAAAGAAGATGAAAGAAATAACTGGTGTGTTACTTAGACTTTTGTCTCCTGACAAACACCAAGACCCATTTTCAGCCTATTTTAGCACTGGATTTATGTAAGTATGAAAACTAGAAAACCAGTTGTGTTTACCTTCTTTGGGGAAGTTTCTGTATACAGAACTCAAAGTGGCTCAAAGGGCTAAAGCTGCAAAGCAATGATGCTCATTATGTGAGTTTTCCTGGCCAATGTAAAAGGCTGTTTTCAGGAAAAAACTGGGATTCTGGCCAGATTATAAAAATGCAGTCCAGGATGTCAGTGGTTGTTAATGCACATTTATTTTATAAGTATGTCTTCATCATGCAATTTAGTTGCCTGCTATAATGAGGACTGCAAATATGACAATTATTTTCCCTTAAAAAACAAAAAAGTCCAGCAGTGTGAGGCCTGAGTTCTTCAAAACACGAGGACTTGAAGTAATTTCTTTAATATTTAATTCATGTTGGGAACAACTGCCTATCTCTTGCAGCCCTGGTTCCCTGCTTGGAATGTTTTGGACTTGAAAATTCCTTTCCCAATAAATTTTTGTAAACAGGACAAGATGTTTACATTCCTCTCTGAAGGAGGGACTCTCTTGATGTTCCTCTGGGGTGACCAATGTGGTTGAAAGGGTTTGCCTTTGTTCCACCAATCAATCAGTCTCTGTATAATAGTATATAAAGATTTCCCTGCCTAATAAACCTTGGAATCAGAATTCAACTTTACCTAAGAGGTCTTGTGTCATTTGTGATGTCATAGAGCAACAGTCTCTCTAATTCAAAATCTTTAATTTATCCTTTTTTTCCACTCACATGTTTTTAAAATAGAAAATGCCTCTTTATGAACGAAGCATGCATGGGAAATTTTCAGAGACAGAAAAATCATCATATCATTACCATCACTTTTATGCCCAGCTAGGAAAAATACACTGACATCTTCTTGGCTGCCCTCCTGGAACGGTCTTGTCACTTTCATTCTCTGCTTGCAGAGGAAAAAAAACAAAATGAACATAAGCCTACAAGGCAGGGAGCCACACAGCCATAACCCAGTTTGAGCAGAGGGAGCTGGAGGGAAGCCCTGTGCTGGCACTCAGGCCTCTGGCTTGGCACAGAGGCAGAGAGGCTGAGCGCTGGACCTGCTGCTCACCGCCTTGGGCGTGCTGCTCAATCGTGTTCTTCTTCTGTCAGGATAAAAAGGCACCTACTGGAAGCTTCCAGCTTGGACACCATCAAACCAGTACTTCATTTCTTTGTGCCCAGGAGTAAAACTCTGGAAATCCCAGTTTCAAGGGGAGTCTATTGTTTAACTTGTCTTTTTGGGTTTGTTTCTTTGTTTTCCCTTCTCTGTTTGATTTTAATGTTCAGTTGGATTAGGATCACAGAAGCATACAGAATCATTAGGTTGGAAGAGACCTCCAAGATTATAGGATCCTTCAGGATTGTGAGGCTTTGTCTTTTTCATTTTTTTGTTCTCTTCCTAATACATAGGAGTGCTTAAAATATCCAGAGGTTTTTTATTTTTTTTAATTTTATTTTGGTTTGGAAATTTCTTATTTGTGTGGTGTATACATAATGTGAATGTTGCAATGTGTAATCATGATGTGTAAATGGTTCTTCCCTTTCCCNGATCCTTCAGGATTGTGAGGCTTTGTCTTTTTCATTTTTTTGTTCTCTTCCTAATACATAGGAGTGCTTAAAATATCCAGAGGTTTTTTATTTTTTTTAATTTTATTTTGGTTTGGAAATTTCTTATTTGTGTGGTGTATACATAATGTGAACATATTAAAAGACATGTATGCAAATAATATAAATGTATAGAAATATATATATTTATTTATAGAACCTGTGCACTGATGAAGGTTATTATATCCATACATAATATCATGCAGTATCTACATAGTTCTTAAGATGCAATGTTTAGTCTGTCACAGTTAGTACAACTTTTGCTATTGATTTAATTGATGGCAAGGTTTAAGAATTTTATAGTACACTTGAAGAAATAAAGTTTTTGATTAATAAATAGAAACAAAATTTAAAGAGAGGGTACTTGTTTATATAGAACAGAAACAGAACACACCATATATTACTTGACACAATTCAAGCAACAAGAATGCGATGAGAAAATTTCCTCCTGAAAAAATATCGGTAACTCCAAATATTCTGGTTCATTTCACAACTTAGGGAAGTTTAGACTGGATATCAGCAAGAATTCCTTTGAGGAAAGGGTTGTTAAGCATTAAAATGAGCTGTCTAGGAAGGTGATAAAGTTATCATCCCAGGAGGTGTTCAGGAAATGACTTGATGTGGCACTTAGTGCCATGGTCTAGTTGGCAAGGTGGTGATTGGTCAGAGGTTGGACTCAATGATCTGAGATGTCTTTTCTCACCTAAATGATTCTGTGATTAAGAATATTAGGATTCAATACTGATATTAACAATTGTAACACTAAAAGCAAAGAAACAGAAGACACATTTCAAAATGCAAAATGAAATGTTTACTCTTTCTAACATGAAATATTTATTTAGACTCATGGAAAATGGAAGAGTTTCAGACAAAAGTTTTTGCAGAGTGCAGCATAATTTCCTCTAAACTCTCAATAATAAAATTCAGATTGACTGGAGAGGAAAGTTAGATTCAAACTGTGTCATTGTGATGACATGTTCATATTTAGCTGTTTACTGTACTAAATATTTATGCTCTATAGAGAAAAAGCTGTCATAATTATTTTTAGCCGCATTTTTTGTATTGTTGATTTGGGCTTTTCATGTGGGCAGCTCATTTTGATTAGGAGTAATTTTATTCACATACATTATATGAGTAATTTCAGCATATTTTTATCTTGATAAGCTAGAAGTGCTTCCGTATTTTACATGGAGTGTTAACATCTGAGAACACTGTCCCTTTCTATAGCTCAGCAGTGGTTAAGAAATATCTATCATCATCAAAGTAATAAAAATATATTTATTCTTACAAAATTCTATCACTTTGGAAGTGATGGAACTGTTATTTCTACATTTAAGAAAAAGCTGATTTTTGTGCAACTGTTGTTGCACAACTATTTTCATGCAACTCTTCAACTTTGTGGATCTATTCAGAGAAGATCTGAGATTAGATAGATTATAAAATATTTTCAGTAAGCTTTTACAGTATAAGAAATAGCCCTTTCATGCAGTAACGTGATGGAAAAAAGAAATGCATTTTTCTGCCTTCTTTTGTTATATTATTTGTTGTCTAGTGTATTAAGAGACTAAGGTGGAAGTAGGGAAACTCAGTGGGTACTACATGTTGAACACCATCTCAATTCTTTGTTTCCAAATTACTTTTAATAGAAATGTGTAGATGGAAGTCTTTTCTTCTTGAGATTATGGCATAATTTGACAGCATCGTTATGGAAAATTGTGTATTACTTGAAAATAGCTAAGTGCTTGCTTGACATAAGTAGCTAGAAATGTTAGGAAGCAAGTTGAACTCAATTTGAACTATATGTCTATGTTTAAGTCAAAGAGGGATCATTGTGAAACCCGGAGCTAACAATCTAATGATAGAATAGACTAAGCTGTAGTTTAAATATTGCTTAAAAATTAATAGCTAGAGTGAACAGCCCATAAACTGTAACAACCTTGTTATAGCATGGACTACAGAACTGATAGAAACCCCCACTGAAAACAGCCTAAGAGAAGATGACCATGTGATGACCGCTTTGTAATGATTGAGCAAACCAACAAAGAGAAGACCTATGATCCTAATACTGCTCTTGGTCCAGACTGTTGCATGAGGAATGGGGAGTTTAGATTTTAAAAGTATAATTGGCAAGGGATTTCTTTGTTCTGGGTCCCTCTTTTGAGGCATCTGACTTGAGCTACCAGGTAACAAAATAGATCTATGCCAATAAATCTATCTGGTGAAGGTGAGAACCTACTGTCAAAATTCTCTATAACAATCATAATGGTGCATATGAACAACTATGGACATACTGGGCACACTGTGACAAGGTTGATTACCATTTTATCATATCCCACTTACATTTACAGTGAGGCCCAAGAAGATATAGTGTCATGGCTAGAAGAATATACATGATTTATCATCTGTAGGCATCCTCTTAGGGCAATACTAGTATTTGAAATTTACAGCATTTCTCTAGCAAGCTGATGAGACCATGTTAAAGTGTCAAGTAATTACAAACAAATAATTTGATTTATTGTTGGTAGGTGACTCAGCACTTAGCACTGGCTGTAGGCATTTAAACCATCAGAGTATGGTGGCCCTCAAGCTAATTTCCAGACTGCCCTGGATTCTCAGACATCCTTGGGATTGCTGTTACCTTTGCTGAGTTGGATGTGAAATACAATGCAAAACCTTACCTTTTAATATGTATTATACTTTACTATTATCACAATAACACACTAAGAAAAAGAAAAATTAAAGCAAAATTTTGCAGCAAAGATGTCTTTATTCATGCATGCCATTGATACACAGACTAGTATAATAACCAGAAAGAAAAAAGGTGAATCTGGGTAATTGAGACTTCTTCAAATAGAACAATAAGTCATTGAAGTATTTAGTCTTTTTGGGTTTATTAATATTTTGAAAAATTCAGAATTTGACAGATGGATCCATTGTGCAAGACCATAGTGAACAGTTTCTTTAGCACTTTTTGTTAAAAAAAAAAAAATTCTCAAGTAAGTTGAGGTACTACAAATTCTTGGAGGCAATTCTGCTCAGACCAGTACTGCATAGGTCCTTCCAGCCTTTTCAGCCATGCAGCCTCCAGCATATACTGGCACCTCGGGTTGTTCACCAGGTGCAGAGTTTTGCAATTCCCTTTTTTGAACTCCATGATGCTCCTATAAACTCAATTCTGGTTGGTTTTTTTTGGTTTTGGTTTTGGTTTTGGTTTTTTGGTTTTTTGTTTTGTTTTGTTTTGTTTTTTTGTTTGGTTGGTTTTTTGGTTTTTTTTGGGTTTTTTTTGTTTGGTTTGGTTTTTTTTTTTTCTGGAGTATATATTTTATTATACATTGACACCAAACCAACAAACCAACCAATCAAAATTTGATCCAATCTTCTTATTTCAGGTTATTCGAAGAGTTAGTGTATGTAGTTCCTTTTTCATGTAGCACATAGAAAGGATGAAGTGAAAGTCTGTTAAAAACACATTTTTGAATCTTTAAAATATAAATATCCAAACTAGCATTTGTTATTGTTTCAAGATATTCACAGTGAATATCTTAACAGTGATGTATTTAATCATAGAGATTTTAAGAAAACTACATAGCTACAGTATAGGGCACTTCAAATGGACTGTGCATTAAAGTGTCTCTACTGCAACTTCTGTGATCTTTACTGCCACAGAAGAATTTTCAATATATACTAAGGTCTGGTAAGGCTACCCCAATGATAGGTAAACAAACACACATTAAAAAAAATAAAAATTGTACCATTGAATGCAGTCTGATTCTTTGTTGGAGAAACAGATCTTAAATTATTTATAATTATACTT
Organism: Pycnonotus jocosus; assembly: GCA_013400435.1. Classification (NCBI taxonomy): domain Eukaryota; kingdom Metazoa; phylum Chordata; class Aves; order Passeriformes; family Pycnonotidae; genus Pycnonotus; species Pycnonotus jocosus. Next base: position 15,475 of record VWYP01019719.1, read on the forward strand.
CATACGATATTAATAAATACAAGATGATATATTTTATGGAAGTCACAAAGCCATAATCATATCCAGCTTCTTCCCAGCATCATGCAATTAAATTATTACTGGCGATGATATTGTGTAGTCCAAGTCTTGTGCAAGAATCATGCTTAAAGGTAAGCAAAAGAGAAAAAGAGAAGCTGTGTAAAATTTATTTTTGAAAGACTTAGTAGATCAAAAATTCCTTACCACTTTACAGGCTAAATAGAAGTTCTAAGAAATCATAGCATGGACAAATCCGGATGATGTATCTCCAAAAATGTCTTTAAAACTTTGCTATGATATAAATTACATATCATATATTTGAGCAGTGTTAGTCAAGAAGAATTTTTTCTTTAATACAGCTGACACAAATCTAAACTTTTCAAACTTAAGCAAAATATGTGGGCTTCTATTAAAAACATGGTGGCTGATAGCAATTTACTTCAGCCACTAAAGAACAGTTACCTGTCAAAGAACACAGTTCCTGTAGTGGAGGTTTGTAATTTTTTTAATATGATTCATTCTTCTTTGAGCCACTTTTAGCACTGAAATAATTCAGTTTTGAAAGATCCACTTATGTTCACAAACACACAGTTAAAAGACAGTTATCTTGAAAGCAGTGACGTAGTGTGCAATTTTTAGGTCTTTCCTCTGAAAACAAGTACCTTTTGCCCTTAAAAGTCTGGATGGGATTTCAGTAAATATCCACCCATTATTTACTATGATAAGAACACAAAGAGTAAAAAATATTACAGATGAAATTTCAATGGTGTACACAACCTACTGTCCAACAAACTTAAAACTTGTTGAGCTGAAAACCCTTTGAACTCACACCAATCTTTGTGCATTAGCAGCTGAACCCACTCTTAAATCAGAATTTATGGGACTGAAAAATAAACTAATACAAAACTCTGAATCTTAATACTTGGCAGATCTGAATTGCAATTTATTTTTTTAAAGGTATATATGTAGACAATTTGAAGGCAAGAAAGACAAAAAAAAGGGAAAACTATAAAGAACTATTACCCTGTGGAAAAAGAGTACTGGGAAGACTAGAAATAACTTCCATTTAGTTGTGTCAAAATCTAGAAGAGGGAATTCGGAATAGTTTCTGAAGCTATGGTGGAAACAGAGTAGGGGCAAGGCAGATACTGTTTCAAGCTGAGTGTGGGAGGGAGCATAGAAAATAAGGCTTGCAGTGAACAAAAGGATTTAGTTGAGGCATGATTTGGAGATTCATAAACAGTACAAAAATTATACATATCTGTGAGTGTGATCAGCCATCCTTGGGATGCAGCCATTCAATCCAGCTGCAGCCATAGATTTTTGGTCTCTATAAGGGTCATGAAATATTCACATCAGAAGATGACTAAGACTAATACTTCAAAATCTGGTATTAAATTCTTGTCCCCAGCTTTCCATCAAAATAGGAAATGATAAATATGAGGAGAAAAAACGTTTTGAGAAATGAATTATGTTAATAGGAACCTGACTTAGGTAAATACATTCCAGCATAAAGTCAATCCCAATGAAATAACCCTTGACTTCTTAGGATGTTTGATCCTTTTTCTCCTCCAGGAAGCTGAGAGCTTTTCCTTCTCTCAGACACTATGATAAATATCTTTGAAGTTTTGAAGTTTCTTCACATTTTCAATTGATTGGCGGGGAGGGGGGGTGTTTCTCCTGGATTTCACTCTAGCAGAAAAAAAGGAACACTATGTTTCTAAGTATAAAATTATGTTTTCATTTAAGTGGTCTTCCAGTTGGATGCTTTAGATGCCTAATCATCTTACTAACATCCATAAAGATAAATTACATGTTTAGAAATCAGGCTGCAGATATGTTTTATGTGAATGCCACATCTTCTTTTTTTTTTTTCTCTCTTTT
>VWYP01019719.1:27244-41627 GCA_013400435.1 Pycnonotus jocosus
AAAAGGAAAATCAAAATAAGAGACAGCAATCTGAGCCTGACTATACAATAAATAAATGAACGTGAGTGGAATTCTTGCACACTTGATTATTCGATTTTTGCACACCTGTAGGAGTTTCTAAGTTCTTAAGTATTTTTAGAGCTGATATTGATTTTTCTGGCACCATTTTCTAAATAATAGTTGCTTCATTTTTATTGAACTCTCAGATTGTTTTTTCTGTCATTTTCTTCCTTATCTTGCTCTTCTGTTTGTTTATTCAGGTACATGCTCACAGTTTTGATGTTTGAGTGTCAAACTCTTAACTGAGGCACTCCTTTTAATTTGATACCCTGTCACCTCTCATATACTGCCTGTTGGTGGTTGGGTCAGATGTCTAAAGAAAGGGTTTATGCACCAAAGCAAGTTGGGAAAGAGTCTAATTTCTTAAATAAGAGGGAGACATAATCCATTAACAGGAAGGTCTTACTGAGCTGGGAGACTAATTTAAAGTTTCTGTTAGGAAACGTGATGTGTCCTTTGCAGCAGAGCTACAATTAATACACAAATTCTTTACTTGCTCCTAAGAAAATATTTTAGCGCAACACTAGTCCCTCTATCTTTAATTTGCTTCTCAGCAATTCCCTTTCATTCAGAGAAATGGATTAGATATTTTCTCTGTCACCTCTGGGTTTTGACCTACATACATTTTAAAGGAAGCTCTTAAAAATTGGACTAGGACATCTACTAAGATAGCTATTGGAATAGTGCCCAGGAAAATTCATGACTGGCAATTCTGGGTGCTATAATAGTGGTTTTACTTCTGTAGAATACCTTCTACCTGATACTCTGTTTGCTGTATATTATTGCAGTATCTGAGGCTGTTGAATTCCACTTCATTAAATACTTTAGTAAAGACTAGATTTGCTGATGTGGTTAAACAAAAAATTCTGTTGAACATTCTTCCCAAATATATTTTGTTTATTGGTCTTGGGACATGGTTTTTGTTGTTGTTTTTTTGTTGTTTTGGGGTTTGTGGTTTTCTTTATTTGTTGGTTGGTTGGTTTGTTGTAGTTGTTGTTGTTTGTTTTTGTTTTTTGGGGTTTTGGTTTTGGTTTGATTTTTGGTTTTGTTTTTGTTTTTTGTTTTGGTTTTTGTTTTTTCCCTCAGAGGTGTTAGAATTGAAAGGAAGAGGAGAAGGGAGGTCTCCTCTGTTTCACCTTATGGTGTGACAATAGGGAAACTCTCTTAGTGAAGATCTTCATGTGCAAGCAACTGACAAGCAGTTTTACTTTCAACAAAACCCTACATTTTCTCCAAAAATCTAACAGCAGCTAATAATAAAGTACTCTTTCTACAGTTCTCATCACTTCATAAAATTGTCCTAGAGATTCTTCATTGTTACATATCCTACCAAAGTTTGAGCCTCTCTCACACAATGTTTGTTTGTGCTAAGAGAAACTTGCCATAACTTGTATTAAGACAAACGTTTCGAACTATAAAAATGCCAAATACTAATCTAGGCATGATTCTGGAGAAAGGATGGGGATTTGGGCTATATCAGATGCTGAACACAGAATCCTCTAGTTCTCATGTACTCATTTATCCATAAATATGTACAACTGTTTGTTTTCAACTTATCTTCACTTAATACCCAAGGACAATGGGAGAGGTAAGTTTATAATCAGAGATAGGGAGCTTTGCTCTCCTCTTGTAGATTTTGTCTGGCATTCACACTTAGACTTATTGAAAGAAAACCAAATAAAGTCCATATTCAGGATCACGGAGCAGACTAATTCAAAATATTTATCTGTCAGTATTTCTGATTATAGCTTATAAAGTAATCATGGAACTGTCTTTAACATTTGGCATTTGAAAATATGCCTACTTCATTTGAAATGCTAACATGCTTCAGTTCACTATTGCAAATGCAGTTTCCATAAAAGAAGCAGTGGGGAAAGACAAACTGTAGAAAATACTGTAGCTAACTTTGACTCTGATATGCTGAGATCTGATAATACGTTATCCAATCTCTTTTCTGCCACAGTTTGATACAATCTGGAAATAAAGGTCCAAAACATCTTTCTTGTACTGTTAGTTTGTTGTAGGGTTTGGGGTTGGTTTATTATTTATTTTTGGAAACTTTTTCTTTACCTGAGATTTATGTAACTACTTGTGATAGTTATGTTTGTGATTAAAATTTTGATATCCATATAGACAATACTTTGAAGAATGTCATAAACACATTTTTTCTTGAAAAAACTATATAGGTTAGATACAAATTCGGTGTATTTTAGATTCATTTCAACTCATCTCCTTTTTATTTACCACTATTAATTCTTTCAACATGGTGAGAGCTTTTAAGTAATTTGATTATTCTATGCTTGAAACAGTCCTATTCCTTTCTAGTACTTTTAAACTCCTTCTTGAACTTAGCATAGAGAGGTTAAATCCTTGCTTCATTAATATTTAAGGCAGACTAAATGGAAAGAAATGCTTATGAAGTCCAGACATCTTTGTCACTGATATAATAGTACAGAGAGACAATTTTCTTCATAAGAACAGGAAGATAGTTCTGTCTGTTCCATGTTGGATCATTTATCTCTGTTACACTGATGAATTCATTTTAGTGACAATGCTTTGCCTGAATAATGAAAAGCTGGATAAGACAGCCTGATGGTCAAGATGGAATACTTAAATTTTCTCCAATTACAGGAAAGCTTATTTTTAAGATTCAATGCTCAGGAAATTCATCTCATTTTTCTTTCTGCTTCTTTCTTTTTCTCCATACATTCTATCTCTTTCACCATGATCCTAGAGAATCCATTATCATAACATTTATAGTCATGGGTTTACTATTTTGTTAAATGAGCTCTCCTCATCCTCATCAACTACTATTTTTACCTATGTTATCAGAAATTCTTGAAAAATTGGTGTTTTGCTACAGCTTTGGTACACATTATTTTTTCAGTTTTACCAAGTTTATCAGTATACTACAGAGTAGAAATTGATGACTTTTTTTTTTCTTGAAGTTAACACTTAAGCAGAAGTGCTAACTATTTGATTTAATGGGATGATAAATAGATTTATATAGTCAATGAGTGTTTAATTCTAGAAGACACAATTGGGTTATCTAATTTGACTTGCTGATTAACATAAACTGTAGAATTAGATACTTTTAGGCCTGTATTAGACACATGATTTATGTATAACTGAAGAGTTTCCAAAGGACATCTATTCATAAATTAAAGATGTCAAGAGATTGGCCATAACATGAGTAAATGCTAAATTAGCAACTCAATTAAAAGCTTGCTTCTAAGTGAATTTGTCTGCTTTTACTTTTTCATGTTTTTCTCTCATGGACTCGAGAGTCTTCCTCACATTTGTCCCACTGTTAAGGTATTGAGTTATTTCATTATTTTTCCATATACCAAATTATTTGAATTGTTAAAATTGAAGACATAGAATAAAACAGACCAGACAATGATATTAGGATAAAAGTTCACAAATTATCCCTCCTCTCTATTTCCATTAATTTTCTGCTTTTGAGAACTTATCTTCATAGTAAAAAAAATCAAAATCATTGTTTTCCAATTTTTAAAGCCACTGAGTGCTGGTACTAGTGGTTTACTTTGTAAGCCTTGTAGCATTTTTCTGTGTAGATTTACATAGTCTTAGCCTGATCAGGAATGACAGTAAGAGACTGTCTTTCCTGACGTGAAAGTTCTCCTCCCTTGAACTAAATTTTCCAGAAAATTAATCAAAATAATTCCTCAATCCAAAGAAAAATCTGTTAATGTATATAAAGAGGACATCCATAACTGAAGACTTTCAAATGAAAGAAAAAGCTATTTTCAGACAGAAGAAGAAGATGGAAGGAAGGGTGATTTACAGATGTTTATATTCTTCCTGCAGTGTTGAAACAATAGTGCTGCTAGTGGCATTGAAGTGTCCAAACTGAAAGATTTCACAAATCTTAGAACAAATTGCAGTTAGCAGGAACTGCCTAACTAAATGAAGTCATCTGTAGAAAATCATCAACAAAGTTGTTTTTGGAAACAAAGAAAAAATATATTCATTCAACCCAACCACATTAAATTGAATGGACTTTGTATAGGATTATCACCATGTTTTCAATTATAAATTGAAGTGTTTCTTCAAAATAAAATAAACCTTTTTCTGAATTTATTTTAATAAACACATAGATATTATAAACTTCTGCTTACTTCAACCATTTGATTTTTTTGTCTCTGTATTAAAAATGTATTTCTTTTGTTCATATAGAATGTGAGTTATTAATAGAATGACATTCTGAAAAAAAAGATGGACAGAAAAATCTTCTATTAAAATCTGCATTTAAGAAACTAGAGTTTAGCTATGGCTCTTGCTCCAGGCTGCTGCAGAGTACTCATGGCGCCAACAAGATTATTCAGATCCTCAGAGAGCCATGTGCTCTGGCACACATGACCCTAACAGTAATTTTGTGCTGAATAATTTTGTTTTGATATAATTGGAGTTCTCTCTCACTGCTGACACTTGTTGAGAAANCTCTCACTGCTGACACTTGTTGAGAAAGGAATTTGGATATAGGATTGTCTGTAAGCAGCCTGCTGAGCAGCCTTTAACTTAATTGACCAAGCAGTGACAGCTTGTGCTTGATGGGCTTTCTAGGGTATACCAACCTCTAGGAAACTGATCATCAGAGGCACTTTAAATAACATATCAACAAAATTCCATGTTTTCCCTCTTTAGGAAGATAAATGTGTTCTGGATTTTTGCTGAATATCGTTTCACACAAATGAAATTTTCTCTTGTGGAATGGTTGCATAAATTGCTTTAAACAGTAGGTTTCTTTCTTAAGCAGTTAATAAAAGACTCAGACAGATACCTAGAAAGCTGTCATTAAAGTTTCAGTGTGATTACAGACAGATGTTCAAAATTCTTTTCTAGCTTCACCTTTCCTTCTTATCGCTGGATAAAATCCACTTTTAGCCTGAAATTTTAAAAGCTAGTATTTCTCTTCTCCTTTAGCCTAATTTATTTAGATGAACCAGTTCTCCAGGAATTGTTTTTTTAACATAGATTGTTTAAAACTCTATTTCACTGCATAGTGTCACGTAATCTGTGCCCTCTTTCTAGTGTGTAAAATAGCCCTAAAATTGAAACTCATTAAGACCTCATATCTTCAGCTTCCTTCTGCTTTGTGTTATAACCACTGGCTTCATCTATCTGATCCTTGGAAGCCATCCCCTGTCAAGACATCAGCATCAACCTCCAGACTGGTTTGTAGCCATTTGTCTAAGCCATGTGTTTGTAACCTCCCCTTATGAATTTTAATCTCCTTTCTTCCACCATTGCTTTTTTTGGCTGTAATCACAATCTCTAGTACAAGCTTATGTCTTTTTGGCATCACTAAAACCTACACATAGAGCGCTTAGCCTTCATATGAAAGGTTTAATATTTTTTTATTACTATTATTTCGATGATATATTTTCTTTAAATGGAATTTTGCTTATTCTCACCATTTTTTTTAAAGGAAAAGAGAAAAGTACAACTAATAACATAAAAAGAAACCGTGGCTTTATCTTGTCCAGGCATATTCTATACATTTTTTATTTGCCTAATTTGAATTAGTGTTATTCATAAAATGAGTGTTGTTGCTATCATTCAGAAGTTGGCTTCATCAACATTTGGACTGAAAATACTTTCAGACTGTCATCCTAGAGCTGAAACAAGTATATTCTCAAAATACTAAACTGCTTTCTTGTTTTTGTACAGAAAATTTCTGGTGGTTTAAGTAGTTTAGGGGAAAGTAAGATAGATGATAACATAATGGTGCTGATATACTCTTAGCTTTTAAAAATAGTTCAAAATTTTGCTCACATATTAAAATACATACAGACTTAGTGATGTTTAAAACAAATCTCAGGAAAGTATCCTGAGTGTAACCCAGGCAAGCACAAACTGGAGCTATAAAAGCAAAACTTGGATGTTTTACCTCGTGAACAAGGGAACAAATTGTTCAGCTGCAAATCAATGTATATTGATTTTGATAAGGTTTGAGCGTGGCATAGCTCACACATAGCACTGTACCCTGATGCCTGAATTGGTCATCCTTTCATGCTCATTTGTATAAAATCTACTGTACTGTTTGCTAGAAGCTTAATTTTCCTATTCATGTACTCTACAGCAAATAATCTTCTCATTGTGTTCCTCAGAGAGACTGATTTGAGTATAGGATAGTATGGGTTTAAACCTCAAAATGCTTCTGTCTTCACCAGGAGGATATGGAGTGGGGTATTTTTCTTGCTATTGTTTTGGAATTTTTATCTGGATGCCTTTTTTTAAAATTTCTTTCCAGTTGAACCATCATTCATCACCTCTGACATCACTGACAGGCATTTTGCTTGTCAGTCTCAACAAATTAAATACACTGTCTCTGTTTGCCAACGTGCATTTACAAAAGGTCAGTATGGAAAATGATATCAGTTCCTTAGATGTCCCTTCTAGGATTGTCATAATAAAAACAACTCTCAACTTATTGATATCTTATGCTCAATAATCATATTTTAAAATAATTTTATTATATGCTCATCAAGATTCTGCTTCATTTCTTACTGCATAATTTTGACAGAACTGCTTGGAAAATCAATGCCTCAGAGCTGTGTTTGGATTTACTGCTGAATCCAATTACAGTGCATTATCATAAAAAGCATCAAAGTGAAATTTATTGATGGTGCTTGTTTAGTGAACATGCAACTGTTAACTCTAAATATAAATATTTTAATGGTGTGATTACTCACCATAACAAAAGGGCAAAGAGAAATAAACTCTGTATTCTGGCACAACAATTTACTTTCAGGTATAAACAAAGACTTCAGAAGCACTGCATTATACATAGGTCTAGTCTTACCTGACTACAATTACAGGCAGAAGTACAAGCCTTTAGGATGTTATCTATTTTTTCTTTTCTTATTTTTGTTATTGCTGTTACCTAAATTACAGACATCAAGTATATGCTATTATTTATACCACTGTAAAGTTACTAGTTGATATTTATGGGTTCAAGAGCACTTGAAGCAATGTAATTTGCCTGTCCAATGTCCCACATGAGACTGATATGTTTCTGCTTCAGCCAGCCATCAATCTAATTGCTATTCCAAATTAAAAACTGGCATAAAAGGATCAGTCATTTTTTTAATGCAACATTAAGAAATTTGGCTAGTGAATATCCTTTAATCTACTTCTGAGGTGCCTCAGCAGTCTTTGCTAGGCTACCTTTAATTCTGTGGATCTTTGCAAAATGACAGATAATCATCTCTTCATAAGGTTACACAAAAAGAAACCTTGTAGATTTTCCATGTTCTCTTTAGAGGGAATGAAGAAACTTGACCACTTGGGCATTAGAACAACCTGAGACTTTAGACAATAGGAGCAAACAGGAAAAGGAAAACAACAAAAATCAAATACAAAACTTAAATTGCAGAATAATGTTTCATCTCTTTTAGCATCTATATGAGGTTTTCTTTGAAGAAGTCTTATAATTAGTGCCTTTTTTAAATAATTTCCTCACAGAAAGAACACCAGTATGTTATACCATACTTTCAAAGGAAAATTTTAAAGCTATGAATTTATATTTAAAACCACCACAATTTATTCTGATTTTTTATTGTCCATGCCTCTTTGTAAACAAAATTGATTTGATATGTTATCACATTAACAGAGTTTAAAAAATCCTTTGATGAATAGATTGTTTCTTAATTTTACTAATGTACATTCATTTCAAAGTTACCGTTTGTTTTCACTTGTTAAAATATTTTTGACTTTGCTGTTCTATTTCTCAGCTGCTGTATTTATTACTTAGGGTCTGTTTTCAAGATTCCTTGCCATTTTAGTTTCTTTAGATGGAGATGGGAAATAAATTCCTACTCCAAAATCTTTTTAAACTGGTTGAAAAATTTAAAATTATATATATGCGTCTATATAAACCAAAAAATAGAACGGTCAGAAGAGAAAAGTTAAAGCAAAAACCAGTAACTCAAGATGTGATTAAGTACTTTTAAAAATAGGCATGAATTTGAATGAAATTGTTTCTAGCCCTGAAAGATTTTTTTTTTCTTTAAGAGTTTTTTACTACAAAAACGGAGCATTCCCCAGAGTATTGAGGTAGAGCAACCATGTCCTTCAATGTTTAGGGTTATAAATCTCTTGCTGAACAGTGCCATCCATACATAAGAATATTTGTCTTGTTTAAATTTTCAGTTTAAAGGTCCAAATTTGCATAAAACTGTAATTTTCCAAAGCTAATGCATTTTACAATGTTTTTTGAATGCTTTATACTAGCAATGTTGGCCTATTTGTTAGTTATCAAGAATTCATGAATTCAAACATAGCTTGCCCACTGTCTGCCTTTGGCTATTAAAGTACAAATCTAAACTTTCCCTCATGTGCAACAGCTTTAACTTGCTACATGTTGTTTCTCCTAGGGGAATGTATTGAAAAAGGGGAAAAAAAGCCAAATATTGAAAATTAGGAACTGAATAGCATTTCTAAATTAAAATAATATATAACTGCTGATGTTACTTCTTTACTTCTGATTGTTACTTCTTTAGCAAAATCAGTAGAGAATTTGAGCATGTGTTGAAATGGCAGTGACTTGAAAAACTTCTAAATGTCTCTAACACAAATAATTGAACTTCTCAATGTACTTTCTACTTTCTGTAGGAGTCTAAATCCCTATCCATAACAAATCAACAGAACTTTTTTTCAGTCATCTGCTGAGATTTAGCAAATTAAAACAATACCAACCAAGTAGCATTTATGTCTTAAAACTGCACTGCAAAACAATTGCACATCACAAACATTACTTCCTTTGCAGTGTCACACCACAATAACCAGTCAATGCACATTCACAGATCAATCCTCTCCTTAGTTCCCCAAAACATAAGCATAAATTTCAGTCCTGACATCACCAAATACTAATTCTTAGTGGTACTTAGATCTGATAATTCACACAAATTCTGTTAAAAAATACCGAAATGAATGAGGCCCAAAGTTACACAAGTGTGGCAGCTCAAATTTTGAATAATGGACACGGAAAACACTCATCACCTTTGCAAAAGTCTCTGTTTTTATTTTCACATCAAGGAAAGCAGAAGAAGCTGCTTTAATTTTAAAGAACTAAGGTTCATGACCTCTCTCTTTTTTCTCTTCAAAGTTCATCTATTTATAGATGGTTCTAGTCATTAGAAAAAAAAACATGTGTACAGTTGCAGGCTGTGATAAGTACTATTAAAGTATTCCCATGGGGAAGGAAAGACAGAAAGTGCTGCAGAAGGTTTCAAGGACAAAATTTTTTAAGAATTAATCATTAAATGAGAAATGAGATATCATATAGGAAGGACTGGATGACAATCAAAAATATGGTATTAAATTAAATGTTGTAAAATATAGGAAGATGCATTTAGGGAATACTGATGAAAACTAAACTGACACCTTGAAGTGTTGTGCTCTTACACAGGTGGTTCTTGGACAGTTTCAATACTTAGTACAATAAATAAGGTAAATCTTTGGGGCTCAATATATAACCTAACTAATGTTTAAGAAAGATTTCAACAATGTAGTAATTATTTTTACAGATCTTGTCACTTCAAAGGTCAGCACACCTCTGAAAACCCACCTAAGTATTCTACTAGAAATTTTGTGAAGATGGCATAGTTCTGTCCTAAGGAATACTATCATTTTGTAAAAGCTTAGAAAGACCTCAGCACAGTAACCAATGAGTAAGTTCAAATAACTCTAAGACCAAATTGTAATATGTCTGTAGAAAAAGAAAATGTGGGCCAATGTCCTATCATTGGAAGTATTACTATAGAGAAAATTATAGCCATGTCAATATGTTCAGTGAGATCTCATCTTCCAGAGGCTGAGTTGGAAGACATAACAATGGTGGATTTTTTATCATTTCAATTAAATACTTTTTTCACAATGTTTTCAAACTGAGCATTTAATGGGAAAATTTCTAATTCATGCATATTTTTCAATTAATGGAAATCCAGAAATAAATATATAAATAATAATATATTTGATAATATATTTTCTATACCAGTCTATTTGTATAAGAATTGCCTAGACTGGTCTAATTAAATTTTATGTATTGATTAGTTAAAAAATGGGGGTTTATTCCTTCACCACAAAACCCCAATGTATACTTCATAGTGTACTGCACTTAGTGTAGTTCACTAGACTGTAGTATATATAGTATATAGCACACTATAAAACATTTTAAAAAATCTATTGTAAAGGTGCAAAGCTAAGACTTTTTTCATCCTGTGATGTGTGCTAGAACTAAGTCTGTGAACTGGGAGGTGTGGTGGTGTGACAGAAAAACTGCCTCTGTACAAGTCACTTCAGGAATAGCAAAAATGTGCCCATAATGATATTTGTATCTGCTCTGATGTGGAGAAAAATGTTCATTAATCAAGCTGTGTGTGATATTACAGGGAAAAGGCAAAATAGAAGGTACTCATATTTTGCCCAATATCAGTGAAAGGACAGTGTCAGAAAACTATTCATTCAGATAGTTCTTGTGAAAAACAATACTTAAATGTTTGCAGAAATATTTGCTCTCTTGATTTACTGCACAGATCCAGAGGTTTGTGTGTAGCTGTAGAAGACCTCTTTGAAAATATATTCTTAAACATATTTATTTTTATACACAGTTTTTTTGAATTGTAAAGTGTCTGTCCTTAAACAAGAACTACAAGATATCACTAGAAACTTGTAGTACAATTTTGTGCCACACTACATGTTAGAATCTGAATCTTAAAACCTTTTACTCTATGTCTATCCTGTCACTAATGATAGTTAAGTTTGTATTTTTTAATATGCAGGGAGGAAATATAAAATAAAAAATATTTTTTAACTATTACATGTTCTCAGCAACCTCTTTATCACTTTGTATGATATATAGATTGAAATACAAAGCATTTACTGCATCCTGCAGGCACAGTAAGGCATAGGAGACCAGAGCAGGTACAGAAACAGGAATGTCCCAAAGAAGGATACACCCCATGGGTTCCATCTATTTTTAACACACAGGATAAAGCTGAAGAAATCTTGCATTATAAGAAACCTGTTCTTCAGGAATTTTTGTCTTTAGCATTTTAGCCAAAGAACACCACTGAATGCTGCCTGGAATTTTTCGCTATATACCAGTCAATGTGTGGCAATTCAGGTACCCAAAAACCAGTGGTTGTAACTGATTTCACAAGAGACTAAATAACAAAGCTGATAAATTCAGGGGTGCCTTAGTAATTTCTGGAACACATGATGATGTGAGCTCTAGGACACATTTTGTCTAACTTAAAATGATGAAGACAGACATCCCCCAGTGGCTTCTACATTAGGGTTGTTTAGGACATTGTGCTAACAAAGTCTCAGGGAGTAAATACTGAGTTTGAAACACAGATGAATCTATTAGTGCTACTTCAGTAACAAATATATTTATTACTCATCTTTGCTGAAGCAATTTAAAGCTGAACATGACAACTGGAACTCCACAGAGTAGAAATGAGCAGATACCATTGGGTTCTGGCTCAAACCACCTTTTTCTAAAATATGGTAAGAGGCCATATGTGAGAATTGCCTGTCAACAAAGATACCTGTTTCAAAGATATTTGGGGGTGATGTAATATTTACTTCTTTCAGTAGCTTAATAAAACTATGTCTGGCAGGGAGTTTTTGCAAATCAAACACTGCTGGAGTGTTTTGATGAACAACTTTTCTATCTCTAGAGGTGCTGGGTGGGACTTTCAGCAGCCTGGTCTAGTGGGAGATCTACTTGCCCCTGGTGAGGGATTTGGAATTTAATGATCTTTCAGGTTTCTTCCAACCCAAACCAAAGTGGTTCTGTGATTCTATGTTCTATAAACGAGTTCAGTAACAAGAAAGTGATGGGAAAATCTAAATATTCTCTGAAAAAGTAGGTTTTCTTTCATTTGGTGAATCTATGAATTGAACCACTTTAATTTAGCTTGAATCCTACAAAAGAACTGTTGCATTGAAAATGAGAGTTAAAAGATATTCTTAAAGCAATGGCTAACAAAGAATACTCCAATGATATACCAGAAAAATACCTAAATGGTTAACTGTTTGTGGCATCATTCTCAGTTCTAAAAGCCTGGTTTGTTTTAATTTAATTCCTCAACAGTTTTTGCATAATACTATATTTCTATTGTTTATTTATTGATGTGGGTTTTGTCTACTAGGAAACAATAGATAATTTATTACTTCTTTAAAAGTAAAAGCTGTACATTTATAGGAGTCTGTACTGAAAATGTATTTAAGTTTGCACTTGAACATACCTTCAAACACTCCTGGCTAACAATACATTAAAATAAGTAAACTGACAGTTTTATAAAGCATATTAATAAAATGTGCCAATTAAAAAACCAATTTCATTATCTAGGAATCTTACTCCAACTCTTTGCCTGTGCAGATCCAAAAGGTTCTTACTTGTTCTTCCAATTTGCTCCTGGTTATTTTTGACATGCATATTATTAGGAAATCTAGGTATGTATAAATAAATAAAGTGGTTTATGCTGCAATATTTATGATACAGCAAAAAACTTCCTCAGCACCTAAGCCATAATTTCAATTCTTTTTGATACTGCTATCTTGATATATGTTTGAGAAGCTTTAGAACAGAGATACATCAAATTGCTCAGGGTATGTGTAGCTTGGTCAAAGACCAAAGTTCTGAGCTAATGAAGTGTCATGATCAGTTTTTAACCCATCGTCTGTTTATGTCTCAGCTGGTCTATGTTTAAGCAGAGGAATTACAAGCAAGTTGCAAACTATTGCTGTTATTGTCAGTACTGTAGAAAGGGCTGTCAAATATTTCAGTACACTTTTGCACAGTAATTGGTATTCAACTGTCATTTTTTACCTAATGGGGCTGAATAAACTCTTGATGTCATTCAAATGACGAGCTTTGATGGTGGAGACAGCTATATGGACAAAGAGTAATGTGAAATGAAACTTAAAAGAAAGGAAGCCGATGTAAGTAACAAAATTTTCAGCTAACCTTTGTTGGTAAAACTTTCATTTTCGATTCCATCTAAGGGCCATATAAAGCCCATTTTCAGAGGACTCCTACCACTATTTTAAAGCTTCATAGATGCCATGGTTTACATAACTTGAGTAATCTTTCAACAGTTTTTTGACGAGATATATACTATTGTAGTTTAGGAATAGTATTCCTCAGTTTAGTGTTCTGACTGGAACTCTCTGCTGCTAGCTCACTCCTCACTCTTCCTCCTCCTCCCCTGGCATAGGGCTGGAGAGAATGGGAGGCACAAAAGCTGAGGATCATGGATTGAGATAACAACAATTTATTAGAAACAGAAATGAGATGAGAAAACAAACAGTAACAGCAACAATATTAATAATAGTGCATACAAGAAACAAACAATTTACATGTGTGGTCACCTCCAACAATGTCCCTCTGCACCGTCATGCTACACCACCTGGAGGAGACCCCTGCCCCTGTCCTCACAAAATTATATGAGTTGGTACAGAATAACCTCTGGGTCCTAGCCATGCCCCTCCTGGCTACTGCAAAAATTAGTCCTGTCCTGGCCAGAACATATATGAATACTGGAAAGAATTAGCTAGCAGATATCCAAGGGTAAGTAGGAAGCAGGAATGAGAAGTACTGAGTGGGGAGCAGAAGCAAAATAAATCACTGAATCAACAGCTTATGTTAAAATATTCCAGTTGTAAAATAAAGAGCTTTATACAAGTTTGCCAAGACTGGCATGTAGCTCACTCTCAAGAAGCAGAAAGTTTTGAAATACATTATCATGACTGTGATGCAAGTCCTACATTCTGAGCAGGCCATACAGCTCTAATCGGATGAGACTGATTATGGGAACAGCTTCCTTGAATATGTTTATGCTACACCTTCCTATTTCTTTGCTTAAATGAATGAAAAAGCTGAAAATAGAGTATACACGCTGCAAGCTAACTATGAAGCATGTAGAAATGACTGAAGAGAAACAACAGGTATGCATGTTAAACCTTTTATCAGGTAAAATATATTTTCTACTTAAATGTCAATTTTTCACATGTTAATTTTTGTTCTTTACAACCATTGCAAGTAGATCAAAAAGTGATAATCCCATGATAAAAATCCATCTTTATTTATTAATTTATGTTACATTAAGTCAAACGCTTGTAAAATAGCTTAGGTGTCTTGGATGCTTTACCTTCATATGTTCATTGTTGTAAAGTCTGTGTGTTAAAATACATTGATGGATAGAGAAGTATCTGAACTCTGAAAACTGAAAGGATACATGTGGGTAGATTTTCACGAGTACGAAACTTTGTGCCTATCATGGTTTAA
>VWYP01019721.1:0-26550 GCA_013400435.1 Pycnonotus jocosus
TTAAACCAGGATAACACTTCCCAGCACAGCTGGGAATCCTGTCAGGGATCTCCCCACATTGTGCTGTGAGTGTGGCCTGGCTTCCACTCCTTCTACAACACGGCCACTTCTACCCTAAATTAACGAAAAGAATTTAATTAGCTCTTAAAAATGTTGTTGTTTCATGACAGGCATATTTGCCTTGAAGCTTTGCATATATCTTTGCAGAGGAAAAGCTTTATATCTAAATAACATTCATTTTAGATTTTGAGAGGTTGCTGTCGAGTCATGGGCATTGCTTTTGGTATATTTTTCACAGACGTTTGTTTTGGCTTGGCCACAGTAGTTGAGGCACCTCCTTGTCACCTCAGGATTCCAGTTGCATATGTTGATGTAGTTCTGAGCCTTCTCCATGGCAGAAGGCTTGGACAGATCCTGTTATGTATCAAAATGATTTGTATAATTGTGCATTTCACAAGTAGGATCTAGGAATTTTCTGCAGTGAATCTACTTAGCTTTTGTTCTTCCAATAACAGAAAAGGTCTTCTCTTGCAGTTTGCTGGGACTTTGTCGGATGGTTTGGGAAAGACCATGGATAACAGACATCAGACAGAGCGGGAATACATCCGATATCATGCTGCAACCAGTGGAGAGCACCTTGTAGCTGGAATCCATGGACTAGCACATGGTAACCCTTCACTGTAATTTTAACTCATATCTCTCTTAAAAGGGATGATCAGATTGCAAATAACTGCTGGGTGTTTGCTAGAAGCCTGGGTAGTGAAGCTATCAGAGGCTTTATACTTCAGTTTCAGTGCTGGCAGGTTGGGGTAGAGGCATTGTTTGGTTTTCAAGTCAACAGAAACTATGTATCATAATCAGAGTTTTTCACATGTAACTGGAAGTAAAAGCTTTTTTTTGCAAATTAAAATGACAAAGAAAGTTCATCCAAAACATGAATTTCTGTGTAGAGGCATGAAATACCCACACAAAGAGGTTTTTTGAGGGCCAGACGTTTAAAAAAAAAAAAAAAAAGTTAGTATGGCTGGGTTGTCGCTTTCTTATGTGTGCTTTTAGTTCCAGAAACCTGAGTTTCATGAGAATCAGTAAATCAGTTTAAACTTACATTTTACCAGTTGGGTTATTTTGTGGGTTTTTTTCAGTGTACTAAGAACTAGAGACATTTATTTGTGTAAAGGGTAGTGGACTAGTTTTAATTTGGCCAGAACTTCACATCGATTTAGTTCATGATTTATCTGTTGAAGAAGGTTAAATCAATACAAGCCAAGTTTAAATCAAATATTTATATTTTGCATCATCTTGGCTCAGTTTGTTTAAATGTTATTCTCACAATGTAACTGTTGCAGCCTGTGCAAAGCTGATTTGGCTTTCACTAAAAGAGAATCTTTTCTATGCTGAGAAAAGTCTTTTTGCTTTGGTCATACAGACACACTACACTGGAGGTGTGAAATGAATCATGAAAGGTTCCTCTCACACCATTGTGCTGAACAGGCTGACATAAATTGGTAGAAACACAGGAAATCCAAAATATGTGAATCTTTGCTGAAAAGTCTGTTATAAAGGCACTTCACTGTGTTGTATTATCCAGTAATTAGTGTGACTGTTCTAGTCCTAAGTCTGTGGCATTTTTAAATGTTTTCCATTCAGTTTTTTGAAAAAATAAAGGAACTGCTAATTACTACATTTCAACAGACAGGATTTAATCATAAACTCTAGTTACTCAAGAAGAGAGATTTAAATACTTTGTGCTTCTTGAGTTTGGCAGTTTAGATCTGCCTGATCTGTACTTGAGTTACAGACCTCAGAGGAGCCCTTGGCTGCTGGGAAGGTGAGTGCTTGAGCCAGGCTCTAGTGACTGATATTTTAATAATGGAGATGTGAAATCTCCAAAGTGTGTTCACAGACAATGTGAACTGTTCCAAGTCTTTTGAAGTCTCAGTAGGTGCTTGATTTCTTAGAGCATTGAGGTTCTCAGGAAGGGAAATGTGCACAAAAATGTCTGTCAGCATCACAGTTAAAGTCACTTAAACTGACTTTAAAGACAATTAAAGTGCCATAATTGACTTTGTCCAGTGGAGAAACGCACTCTGTTGTTTTCTGTCTCAAATTGTACCAGCTTTTGTGATCAAATTTTTTCACATCCTAAGTAACTACTTAACCTGAGCAATAGATGAGGACTCCTGGTGCAAGTGCAGCTAGAAATGAACCAGTATAGAAATACTTATAAATACACATATTTAATGATGAATTAAATCTTTACCTGTGGGATAATATGGTCTGTATGTATGCATATGTATATTGCATATACAAAGTATAAAGTTACTGGTTGAAAGTTTGTGTATTAAATTAAATGCACAATAAACTGTGTAGGCAGAGAGCATCAGGTGGATGAGGTTCTGTAAGTTCTAGAGCCAATAATTTTGGACTTCTCTGCTGCTCTTGTCTTTGCCAGGTATCATTGGAGGGCTGACAAGTGTCATAACGTCGACAGTGGAAGGAGTGAAAACAGAAGGAGGGGTCAGTGGTTTCATATCTGGCCTGGGCAAGGGGCTGGTGGGCACCGTCACCAAACCTGTGGCAGGAGCGCTGGATTTCGCGTCGGAAACCGCGCAGGCAGTGAGGGACACGGCCACCCTGAGCGGCCCCAGGTCAGCCACCCCTTGCTATTTCTGATCAATGATACTGTAACGCTGTGTATTAATGCCTGCTGCAACTTCTGAACTGATTATCTTTCCTCAGGCAAAGCAAAAACAGTCAAAGTTGGCATGAGCTGTTATCAGCCCATTTCATTCCATTTGCTTTTTGTTTAATAGATGGCATTTGTTGATACTCTAACAAGAGTGAAAAGCTGCAGCATAAAACACAAATTACTAACCTACACCACCAGATGAAGCAAAAACTTTTAGAAAGGCTATATGTAGTAAGACTAAACTTCTACCACTGAATCCTCACACAGAGTTGAAATGAAGGAGTTCTTCCTGCTCAACCTTCAGCTTCCATTTTGCTGTAGGAAAACAGCTCTTGGAAGGTTTGAAGAGTTCTGCCATCAATATAGTGCCACTATGTTTTAATTTTTATTTTGTGCAAAGTTCTCAGTTATGGTAGGGAGTGGCTGTGTGCCCTTATGTGCATGTGCCCATCCTCCTGTGGCTGTGAGCTGTCTGGACAGATGCTTTGGCTTCTTCCTGTGGTCAGTTACTGGTGTAATGTGAGCTCAGCAAAGTAAGATGGTTTTGCTTAAAATAAGTAAGTGTTCATTAGTACTGATTGTGAGTGTGGTAGAGGGAAAGGACCAAGATCTGAAAGGGCTGCTCTGAGAGAAGAGTTTGTGCTCTTTATGGCCAAGAGTTTGCTTTGTATTACTATGCCAAGAAGTCCTCTTGTATGTACATGAGACCTGTGTGCTGAAGAAGTGAAAGAAACCCTAAGTAAGTTTGTTGTCAGAAAGCCTGGAGAAAAATGTTTGAAAAATGTTGGGTTTTCTGCTTGTTTTGTCTTCCCATTTGGCTTTTCCATTTCCTGTGTTTTACTATGCCACTCTTGGAATTCTAAAGGGTCTACATCAGGGTTTCAGTAAACAATAAGTTTGATGAAGTGTAATTGAGGTGCAGGAAGCCTGAAGAATGACCCTAGGTGGGCTTTGTCCTGAAAATGGAAGTTTGTACATATGTGTCTTACATATTTGAGACTTACCCTGATTTGTAAAACCAAGAGGCCGAGGATTGAAATTTAGTAAGTATATTTGCATGCACAAAATTAAATGAGAACTCTTGAGTGCATCCCTGAGAAAATTCAGTGTTTTGCTTGTGCATATCTTAGTTTTGTGACTGCACAGGTTGACTGACTTATGTAAAGGTGGAGAGAAGCTCACCTGCCTGTGCTGTTAGCTGGATTTCTGGTTGAGCTGTGTGTCTACTGTAGTTTGTTTCAAGAAACACGTATTATTAAAATTCATGTTTTGACATGCTTCTGTGAGATACAGCCTGTAGGTTTACCAAGTTGCCAAAATGGACAACAGCTGGAGAGGGCAAGAGGATCTCCAGCCAATCTGATCTTGGGCTTGTATTTCCTTTGGGAAATATTTCTCTTTGCCTTGTTAACTGTCATGCAAGAGAAGAGGTTAAGACAGATGAGCCGAACCATGCTTTTGCTTCCATCAGATTTTGAAATCTTCTTGTCACGGGTGAGCACTGTGAAATGATGTTAGTGTCTACACACAATCTGTCAAGTTTCTGACCCAACAACCTTTTACAAGAGGAAAAAAACCAGAAAAATGGGGGAAAGCCCCAACCTTTCTCAGGTTTTTCAGTTACTACAGCTCTCCAGTCTGCAAAAGGCTGATCAAATCTTTTTTTAGCTAAAATGTACTTGAGAATATGTAGATAGTGCAAGGAGGGGAAAGGTGGGACCAAAATGCCACCTCCATCTGTAAGCAACCTCACATTCATGTTTTGTTTGGTGTGTGTGGGTTTTATGTGCTTACATAATGAAGGAGCCAAATTGTTCTTTTGGGGGTTTAAAAAGCCCCACACGACAAAGGGTTTGTCTGTTTTCTGGGCTGCCGTGTCCCGTTGTCCGCGTTTGTAACTGCTCAAGTATGTGTGGTTTGGAACCGGAGGGGAGCAATGTTCCAAGCCCGAGCTGCTGGCTCTGCTTGGAGCCTGCTGGGCCCTGTAGGCTCTTCCAAGCCCAGCACACAAGAGCAGCCTTCCCTGATGGATGTGACTGGAAAATGCATGGCAGGAGCTGATCTCCAGTGTAGTTTTGAGCACCTGAAGGCTGAGTGCATGAGTGTGCCAAGAGCTGTTTGACCTTACCCTGTGCATGTTCCTGGTGCTGCTGCAAAGCTGACTCAGGCAGTTAATTGCAGTTGCATTTAAATAGCAGGATACGTAACTGTAAATTATAGGCCCCTTGCAATTCTCTAATTACATGGTTGAATTTTAAAAAAAGCTCTGAATTTCAGCTGCTTTACTTCAACCATTGGATCAGATTTGAGTGGGATGGAGAATTTTAATTGAGGTTGTTGGCTTTCCTAAAAGACGTAGTCTAATTCCAGCAAAGTTCTTGAATGGAATGGAACAGTCTGCAGCATGTGTTCCTGTGATCAGGCTACATGGACATGAGTCTTTTTTTGTCTTCAAATGTGTTGATTTGTGTTGGAACTCCTGCAGCTGGCACACACCATGTGTTGGGAACATGGAGCCAAACCAGCACGGCTGAGGCACAGGTGATGGCTTTAGACCTTAAGGGGGTCATTTCAAAGGTGATTGGTTTAAAGGGTGAGAAAATATTTTTTAAATCTGACTTTAGGCAGGACTTTTTCAAGGCTAATCTTACAAACTTATTTTCTTATCCTAAAGATGGCCTACTACTTCTAAATTTAATGCAAAAGAGAGCATAAAGCAGTTGGTGAAAGTGCAGCATACATCTAATTTATAAATGCCTGTGATTTGATACCTTTATTGAGAGGGTTTTATATGTTCCAAGTACTCCAGTGTCACATACAACAGTTCTGATTATTTCCATATTTTTCATATAGTGCCAAGAGTTTTAAAGCCCAGTTCAAAACAGGAAAGCTGTTATGTCTCTGGATATGCTTGGAGAGCTCTCGCCTAGAAACGTGTTTTATGTCCTGGTGCAGCACAAGTAAAGAACATTTATATTTAGATGTGTGTCTAACCTAACAAGTAGTGCAGGAAACTGCTTTTATGGCTTTCTCTCAGGCTTCTGCCAGGTCAGTGCAAGTTTAAGATTATTCTTGGACTGTTGCTGCAAGGGTTTATGTTCTTTTCTGAGTCACAAAGTGAAAATTAGAAGTAGATAACTCTGTGACCTCCCCAATTCTGATTAATTCTGTCCATGAACTAGACTGTTACTAGTAAAGAATAGTTTAAAATTGGAAAGCCATTAGTGGTCACAGAAAATTGTTATATAAATACTTGATTCTTTTAAATGTACTTCATGTGGAAAGCAGCAATCTGGTCTAGTTGTTCCTTTGCTCATCACTTGGAGTTGTGCAGTGAGGTTGCAAAGTTTGATGCAATGTCAAAAGCAGATTATTACAATCTAATTTTTTTTCCTTTTTGCATGCATCTCTGTTAGCTGTGATTTGTATTGTAAGGTCAAAAGCAGTTTGAGAGCATGAGTATCAGTGACACCAAGCAGAAGTAGGAAATATGTACCTAATTGTATGGAGACCATCTCAGCCAACATACCAGGTTCTCAGATTTAACAGATAAATATTGCTTGAACCTTTACACTTCTGTATGTTCCCCAGACTCGGTCCTGACCTTGGACTTGATCTGACTTTACAAGTCTTTACAATAATGTCAAGTCATTTATGGGCCTT
Organism: Pycnonotus jocosus; assembly: GCA_013400435.1. Taxonomy (NCBI): domain Eukaryota; kingdom Metazoa; phylum Chordata; class Aves; order Passeriformes; family Pycnonotidae; genus Pycnonotus; species Pycnonotus jocosus. Next base: position 6,353 of record VWYP01019721.1, read on the forward strand.
TCTGGTCAAGGGGATGTTGTTATTCTCCTGGTAAGCCCTTTCTAAGACCTTCCTAGAAGCCAGAGAGAAAATGTATTTATCAGTCTAATCAAGAAATTACTTGAGTAGTGTGATTTCCTTCATGTCCTTTCTTCATTTTCCCAGTGGGATAGCAGGTCTTCATGATAATCTGTTTTCTTTGAGCAGATTTGTCCGTTCCTCTCCCTGTTGCACAGCTGTAACCATTGGCTTTTCCTCAGTCAGCCCAACCTCCTGTGCTCAGTCACTGTCCAACTGGATTTTATGGTTTACATTCTTCTGTCATTAGCTGATGTCTAGATTGTTCCCCTGCTTTTGTGGAGGTGCTTTAGAATCCCCCACCTGCAGGTTCCCATCTGTGTGGAGTGAAAAGGGCCCATCATCCCCCTGCACTGGGACAAGCTGTGCTCTGCAAGCCACCCAGAATTGTCTTGGTTGGTTTTACTGCCATATCCCATTGCAAACTGATGCCCATTTTTCTGCTTGCTCTTTTGCTCCAAGAGGTTTTCTGTTTTGTTTGATTTTACTGTTTTGCAAGTATCTCCTTGTCATTTCAGGTTTGCATTCTAGGTTACTTTCCCCCAGAAATGCAGTGTTGTAGGTTGAATCCCATTTAATTTCCTGTCATATTTCTGACCTCTTCAGGTCCTTCAGTACTTCAATGTCCTCACTGGGGTTTTAAATGCCTCTTAATTTGTCCTCCAAACACAGTTTTACATCACTAGATCCTTGTAGTTAAGCAAACCTGTGTTTGTGTCTACACATTTTGCAGCACCTCAACAGATGCTTCTTTTTCTGTGACCAGTCTCACCTGCTTGGTATTCTTCTGTTAGGTTTTATTTTATCACTGGTAGCTTTCTCTAGTTCCTTTGGAGATCCTGGCATTGTTCTTCAAGTGTCTACTCTTGCCTGTTGCATAAGTAAATGTGGATTTCCTTGTGGGAGAAACAGTTCCCCAAATGCAGCCCTGTTTGTCTTCAGTGTGGCTGATTTAATCTCAAAACCTTTATTTCTTTCTGAAAATGCACCTCAGATAATTTAGTGTCTTAACTAGAAAGAGAAAATAATCCACCCTCTAAGACCTAAAATGATTTCTAAATAAGTGAACCTGTCCTTTAGAATGAACAGTAAGTGGTTCTCTGTTCCTTTTTCTATTCAAGGAGTGCTTCTTTCTTCATGAGGCACTTCTGGTTTCTAGTTGGTTCTCTTTTCTGCAGCTCTCTTGTAAGAATGTGTTAGGTTTTCTTCTTGTTTCTACTCAGATTTTATTTTGCAGAAGTCCCTTGCTGTGCATCAATAAACCAGTAGCACTTTTTGTCAGTCAAGTACTGATTATGTTTGCCTGGGAGTGGAATCTGTCAAGATTGCTTTGCATGTTCACTCTTCCTAAGGGGAAAGCCAACTTCCCCTTAAAAGCTCTCTGGAAGGAATTCAAGCAGCTGAGGCTTGTGGTGACTGTTCTGGAGTGCCCAGAGTCAGAAGTGAGGATGGATTGCGATGCCACCCCACATTTCTGCACTTCTGAAGCTCAATGTACTCACACAGTGACTAATAAAACTTAGTATTTCAAGAAATAAAATTTTCAAAGTGATACAACTTAAGAAATAAAGTGAAGTCAAGCCTGAGTACCTCTGTGTGAGAATGAAATACAGGGGGGCAGCTTTTCTTCCCTTTTTTTGTGTGCCCTCCTCCAGCATTGACAGGCTGGGCATCTCTCAGTTTGTTCCCTTTGCCCTCCCCCCTCAACAAAGAGCTGAAGGACAGTTTCTTGGGACTACAGGCTCTGTTCTTCACAATAAAGCAGGATTTGCTATGCATGACTGAAGAAATGATGCATGTAGTTAGTTTTCATTGGGTTTCGTTTGTACCCACAGGATACAGTAAAAGCAAGATGAAGCTTTAAAACATTGAGTTTGCTTAATCATATTTTATTACAGAGTCAATAATAAGTCTAATGTTTAAAAATGTCACAGTTTCTAGAACAATACATTGTCCATTGTTTGTGCCCAGTAAAAGTCCAGATGATTTGGAGAATCCAAACTGCACTGACACTTTCCATTTTAGAGAGTTGAGTGGGATTGGTGCCCAAACTCTTTAATACATTTTTGTTCATTACTGCAAATATCCATTGTATGTCTGAATAATGTTTCCAGGAGGCTGTTCCTAGGGATCAGTACTACTAAATACCATTTATGTTTAGAATACTCAGTTGTCTGCAGTCAGTTGTCATTGTCCCCTTTTCTGAACTTAACTCAGTTAAACTATTTGGAAGGAATGGAAGTAAAACCCAAGGTGTTTGGACCTAGAGAAACAAGATAATCCTACATTAACATTATATAGATGTGGCTCCTTTCACATCTGCCTATGGGAATATTTTTATGTAATAGGAGGTATTTAGAAAAAATAAGCAATTATGGGCTTGCATTAGGCAATGTTTAATCATATACAGGTCTTACACTTTACGTATGTTAACTTGATTGATCTCTGGGGTTTATGAGCTAGACTTGGAGTAGCAGGGTCTGAGACAGGAAAACCCCAAAACAACCTTACCTGTTTGTAAAAAGACTTTTCTTCAAGCCCAAGGTTTAAGTTGCTGAGGCTGTTCAGCTGCCTAATTATGTCCTTCGGGGCTTTTATGCACCCTGCATTCAAGGAAGAAGCTGTACATGGTTTAAATTCCAACAAGGAGGGCTAAACTTTTAGTTAAGATTTGCGTTACTTTTTGTGTTTAAACCTTTTTGCTTTGCCATGACAGGATGTATTAAACTAAACAAAAACTTGGCTTAAAAAAATGGTGCAGGCACTGTGTTCTCCAGTGATGACATGTCTGTTGGCATTAAACAGGGAGCCTTTGTGAGGGACTGGCTGTCATTCTAAATCCCAGCAGCTATTCTGTGAGTAAAAAGGATTTCCCACTAAAACATTAGTGTATAACTTGACATTTGAGGGCAGAAAGATACCCTGAATGCTTTTAGACTCTGATCAAGGGACAGGGGCACTGGAAGGGAGTGTTGCAAGGGGAGGACAGACAGTGAAGAAGGAAAACATTGAAATGAGCAATGCTGAGAGGTTACCTGAGCATAAAATGTGAAATTGTCTTTTTCTTTAGATATCCATTCATTAATAGCAATAAATTATTTGAAAAGGATGAATGAATACAGAGTTCCCACTGTGGTGGCTTCCACAACTCCCAGATATTTACTGGTGCCATGATGTTAAAAGTAAGGGCAGGTGCATTTCCATCCCTGGTGAAAGGTGCTGCTGCCTGGGCTGGGTTCAGTGCAGAAATCTGGGTTCGGATTCAGCTTGATGTTACTGTGTGCATTAATGGTCTGGAAAATTGAGTTAATGAGGGAAGTGTGTGGTGTGGTATTAGTCTGGTCAGGTATGAAAGGAGAGCTGGCTGAAAATGGACATTTTGGGGACAGAACTTGCTCCCTTTCCAGTGCAACACTTTTGGAGGCCATGGGAAAGTTTCTTGGAGCACACAGACATTTGTAGTAGGTGACTAATGTTTTCCAATTCAGTTAAACCCAAGGCACTGTAACCTTGGTCTGGCATAGTCCATCAGAAATAGAAGTAATTATGAACTTCCTTCTGAACAGAGCAGATAAATCCTTTGTTGGATTTACCACAGATTTATTCTACTACTTAAACTTTGTGTGACATGAAATATTTGCTTCACAAAGGGGAATTCTTATTCTCTGTGCCCACTTCACAGTATTTAGCTGTTAACTCAAAGGAATGCAGCTAGACAGGGAGAAAGTTTTATATCTTCTGGAAATACTTGTATTTCTAGAGCCTGCATGTTCTAATTATCTTCTATTTCATCCAAAGCTTTAGGACACAAAGGCCGAAAAGTATAAGGAGCACTTCTTACTGCTTTGCATGATTCCTGTGTTCTGGCATTGGTGTGATTTTTAGATCACAGCATCTCTGCTAAAGGATATTGCTGTCTTGGTGTATTGTGTGGAACACTTGCCATTAGTGGAAACAATTCCAGAAAGCTGCAGATTTAATTAGTCTGCATTGGTGCCTCCTAGAATAGAATTGGAGAGTCTTTGGAAAAGAAAAATATATTCATGCATGACCATCAGCAGAACAAACTAGAAGGTCGTGGAAGATTGGGCCATAAAGTATTTGCAGTTCCAGTTCACAAATCTGCTGGCTCAGAACGAGGTGGGGTAAGTTGGGAGCCCACCAGGAAGGAACCAAGGCTTTATTCAAGCCAGCTGTGTCTGCTGGAATGTACCAGGACAACCCATCAGGCTGTGGGCCCAGCACTGAGAAACATCTCATACACGTTCTGTGGGTTTTCATCATCTCTTCTGGCCCTTTCTCTAAGGTTTTCACATTATAAAAATAGCAGGAAAGATGACATTGGTGTCGTGCAATAGGAGTGTGGTGTTTGTTTGTGTACTTATTTCTAAGGCACAAATGGCAGGAGCTGCTCACCGGTGTAGTGGCTGTATCACATAGCTTAAGAGTGATGAAGGTAGGCATGGATACTTTGTGTGCTGAAGAAAGAGTCCACAGGCACCTTCTATTTCCTGAACAACTACTGAGTCCTTGGAGTTTTCCATGTGTGTATTTGCTTCTGTTGTGCAGATTTGGAATAATCTTTCCGTTTTCCTTCACTCTTGGTGCTTTTGCCCTGAGATCACATGATATTAGAGGTTTCTTACATCCTTAGTTTGCGATCCTGCCCTGGTTTCAGCTAGGATAGAGCTAATTTTCTCCCAGTAGCTATTACAGTGCTGTGTTTTGGATTTGGAATGAGAATGGTGTCAGGAGTGGGATCAAGAAGTGCCCTTTATTTACAGCAGGAATACACCTTTGAGTAGAGAGTATCTGAGCATACCCAGAGATGGATTTTTTTCATCTTCAGACCAAGTATAAAGATGTAGGAAATCCCCATTTTAGACAAAATAAAAATCTTCTCTCTGTACTGTATGTTTAGTCATTTTGTGTCTTATTAGAATTTCTTGCTACATCATAAATCCTGGGTTCTCTGAGGTTACTCCATGTGTCTAAAGTGGTGGAAATACTAAACTCTGTGACTGTTTGCACTGATCGGTTGTATTTTCAAACAAAGAGATACAGCATTGCTTTACAACGAATGCCACTTTTAAGCAGTGTTTTAAGACAGCTTAGCCAAGGTTCAAATTTATGTAGCAATTACAGGCTTGCCTGAAAGCAGGGGAACTGGAGGTGCTCAGGTGCAGTCAGGCTGTTTTACCTGTTACTAGACAGACTTTCCCCTTTGTCATTAACATGAGGTTTTGTGTTCAGTCCCAGGCCGGAACGGTAGATGGGAGCCCAGGGCCTGCTGGGATGGGGTTTTACACTTGTGCTGTCCTTTTGCCCTTCCCCTGAACTCTTTTCATTTCAGTCATGAGCAAACAGTCAGTGCCTGAACTAACAACCCCGCAATCCTCCAAAGCACGCTCCTTACAGTACCAAACAAAGGGAGGCCCGCGTGGGCCGGCCCAGGCCAAGGAATGCAGCTTCGGGGTTCTGCTCCATAAATTTAACCAGCACGACAAAAAGGAGATAATATGAGCCTTCGTGATGATCTGAAAGGGGGAGGTTTGTGTCCCATTGATTGCGGTCTGGCCCAGCGCCAGCCCCAAGCCTGACCGACAGTTGAACCATATCGTTAAGGCGTGTAATACAGCTCGAGTCTTGTACAGCAGCCAATGAGTACATATCCAGAGGGCAAAAGTTTATAAAGAGTCGAGGCTGTCCTGTTTAACCCTCTCACACTGCCTGTAATATACACTGCTGCCATTCACAAATAGGCACTTTGCTATTAAAATGTAAACCTTCAGCTTTCTGTACTTGGAAAACATACACGTGTGTCTGATTTCTAATGTGCAGCAGATTTATAAAGGGATCGTGGAAAAATATGTAAAACCGATCTCTTTTTTTAACCCAGAAAAGAAAAAAAATCCAACCCACTTTTATTTCAGCACTACTTCATCCATAGTTGCTTTTTTGTTCAGAGATGTCTTCTGGGTTGTTCTGCAAACTCTTTCATACAGATGGAGCTATTTATTGCCTTGATGTCACCTCATTTAGCATGTGGCTGGTATTTTTATAGATAATTTTTTCACCTAATGTTGCTGTTAACATGTGGAATGCTCTTTATCAGTTTTGTAAGTACAGCCAGTTGATCTGAATTGTTCTTGCAACTGCAAACTTTAAAAATCAAAACAAACCTCCTGAGCAGCTTTTTGTTGGGTGAGGTTTGTGCTAGAGCATTTTGCTGTGCCTGCTGCAGCCCCAGTTGTGGTAACTGAGAAACATAAAAGGGGGGTCAGAAAGAGAGGAAACATCCAGTCATTGGAGTTGATTGACACAGTCCTGCATGCACAGGCAGAGTCACTGTCGTGGTGCTGGGAAGGGCTCCTGGTTTGTTGTAGGGGGTTTTTTTTCTCCAAGTAGATTTGCTTTCCCAGAAAGGCAGGAATACAATATGGAAGTATTTCTGTTAGACTGAAGTATTTTACACTCGAAGTGACCATGTTTGCATTTGCTACAACTGGATATTGCTTGACCAGCATTGACAGGACCATTATAAACATGATTCCCCATCTCTGGCAGTGTCCAAGGCCAGCTTGGACTGGATTTGGAGCACCCTGGGATAGCAGAAGGTGTCCCAGCCCATGTCCCTTCCTTGGCAGTGGAATGGGATGAGCTTTAAGGGCCCTTCCAGCCCAAACAAGTCTGGGATTCCATGGGCACAGACATAAGAGCAGTGCTCCATCTGCTACAGGCCCTGCCTGGCAGCAGAGAGTATTTAATATTTTAAACCCTTGCACAGAGCCCTGAGGCTGAGCAATGTTATGGTCCTGGGCACTTTGGTTTCCCTAAGGCATGCTCAGCTCCTGCTCTCACACAGGTGTTTGCACGAAATCCCCACTGAAAACCATCTTTTACATCGAGTCAGAAGGTGAATGGGACCATTTTTCAACACATTGGTTCGACAAGAAACTCTTTAAGGTGACAGCTGCATTCATCCCTGTAATCAGTACAGGAAGAGTCTGGGGGAAGTTGGAAGCTGAGATGGCAGTGTTATGTTTTGTCAACTTCTTGAGCTTGATGTTACCAAAGTGCTTGAGAAAGTGTGAGTTTTGCTGCACAGCTGTTACAGGCAGAGGTGGGGCAAGTGCCAGAAGTTGATGCCCAGAGTGCAGCTGGTGTCAGTGCTTTGTCTACTGTGCAAGCTCATACACCTTGTCTAGATGCTGGATTTGTAATATAGATGTCAAAATTAAGTTGTGTCTTAATTAATCTCTTCTCAGTTCCTTTTGAACTTGGAGCCTGATGAGGTTATGTACAATTGCAAAAGGGAATAATTCTTAATTTTGTTTTGATCTGGTGTACAAAAGAAAAGGGAAGGGGGAGAGAAGCTCTATCTCCAAGAAACTGGCAAGAAAAACTTCCATGATAAACAGTTGCTCCTTGAGCATGCTGTACTCTCCTAAAGGCATGTCGGGTCAGCTAAAGGTCTGCAGCATCTGAGCTGGGAGATCCCTCCAAAGAGGAGGGATTTGACTGTAAGTGGGAGGTTTTAACCCTAGGCACCATTTATTTGCATGTTTCTGCCTGAAACTAGCATTTTGGGAACACGTTTAACAAGCACAATATATTCCATGCATTTGCTGGAATAAAGGGCGCATATGAGCTTCCTCAGATCTGCAGTCAGCAGGGAGCTGTCTGGCTCGTGATTTTACACATTTTTGCATCTAACTGAGACATTCTGATGCCAAATCCAGCACTCAACTGACTGCACCATGTGTGCATTTTAACACACCTTAACAGCATCTGTGTTGGAACCAGTGAATGAATCCCATGGCAGAGCTTTGCCGGATCTCTGGGATTAGTGACCTGCCTGGTGGGAGCTGCACCCCAAAGTCCAGCACAGGGTGGGAGGCAAATGCACTGACCCCTTGAAACAGAATCACCAGTAGAATCACCAGGGAACAGGGAGTCTAGATTGCCACATGTTTTCCTGAAATTAGGCCCAAGGCATTAAATGTTCTCAGGCGCTGAGAACTGGCGCATCAAAAACCTGCTGTCTCTCCCCTTCTGCTCAGTAAATTCAGGGAATATTCCTGCTCATCACATGGGTTCAGCACTTGAAACAAAGTTAAGTGCATCAGTGAGGAGAGAATTGTGGAAATAGTGGAATTTTAGCGCTGTGCAGAGGTGTGATGTGCACTGCAGACCCCATTACAAGTGGCACACGTTTGTTTTCATTTGTTATCCATGTGTTCCCAAGCTGTGGCTGCACCATTGAGTTTCTTGCTGTGATGGGTGAGTTTTCAGCTCAATTTTTAAGGCATACGTTGTTCAGCATTTAATTGGTTCCGGCACTCCCATGTGGGCTCTGAGCAGTGTCCTTCCATCATGTCTGTGGCACAAGCACCATCCTCATTCTGCATTTCATGGAAATCATGTGCATGGGATGGTGATCCTCGTGGAAGGCTGCAGGTCCAAGTCAAGCAAGTGGACCAGGTATTTTAGTTGTGTATTTTTATGGTAGAAGATAAAGGTTATCCCTCCCTTAACTTACCAGATCATGTCACTTTTAATGTCTGAAGTGCACTGAAGCCTCCTCAGACAAAGCACTCCCTGTATTTAGGAAGCAGACTTCTTCCAGAGCCAGTAATAGTTTGATTTTATTACTTCTTTAAAATACCAGCAGCCTTTGAATTCTGTCTTACATTACCTGCCATTTTCCTTTGTTTGAATGAAGATTGTTTTATAATTATTTCAAGGAGATAAAAATCATTGCCAGGCTGAAAGTCAGTATGCCAAGCTACAGCCCAGAGCAGGCTTTTGTCACTAAATTTTATGCAAACCTGAAAAAACCCGAGTTTACAATGGAAACCCTGAATTTTAGCTGTACCAGAACCAGCAAGTTACTGCTTAACTGGGCTGGGATAACGAGGTGGTGAGATTGGACCTGTGCTGGTGACAGTTGCTGAAGTTTTGGCAGCAAGAACTGGGTATGGCTAAAGGAAATGATTCCTAGAGAGTTTTGTGGGGAGCCCTGGGGCTCCTTGGGAGGGAGCCCATGGCCAGGAGCACCCCAGGGTGTGGCCTTGGGGCTTGGCTGGCAAGGCAGGAGCTGCAGCAGGTCAAGTCTGTGAGGAACCTGGTCCATTCAATACTGGTTCCAGGTGCCAGAATTCATCTCCTTGCACTTAGAGCTGTTGTTTGTGCAGGATTTGGGGTGTGCATGCTCAGGCAGGGTTTTCGAACAGATCTGTGGTTTCCAGTGCTGTTCTCTTACCAGATGAGAAATCCCCTAGATACACATTTTAAATGAAATCCAGTGATTACTGTGTTGGTCATGGGGTTTTGTCCATGTTGGTTTTTCTCAGAAGTTGCTACATTTCCTAAAGTTATGATGAATAATTATTCTGGGTGTGATACTGAGGAAACTGAAAGATGTAAATTTGTAAATAATTTCTAAATCATTTTAGAATAGGCATGGTTTGTTTTACACAGCACATCTTTCATTGATATACAACGTTTGAGGCCTTCTGATTTTTATTTTTTAATGTTTTTGTCAAGGTACTCAGGGTACACATCAGGGAAATTTTTTAGGTCCAGGAGACCATCAAAGATAAGTAACAGTTGTTGTTTTCAAAACCACTGTGTATTTATGCACTTCTGCAGGAATCACATCTACAGACCTGATGGTGGGAACCTGGTGGGGTGGGTACCTGATAGGGGTGAACATGGAATGAAGGAACAAGGACAGGTGATTGTGGAAAACATGTTGTGTCTCTTGGAGAGTTTTCTCAACCTGAGTTGGTCAACAGTTATCCCCACTAATACCTGACCACCTCCTTCATCAGGTTGGTGATGTGCTTGATTACAAAACTTCTGGCTTAAAACTAGATCCCAAGGATTCTGTGAACTGCTCAGCAAATGCCAACCAGTTAATGCCATGCACTGGTTCCGGTGTGCAGAGTCAGCTGGAGTGAGAGCTCCGCTGGGAGCAGGGCAGGGCTGCAGTGTTCTCTCCCAACACCCTCTCCCAGCCCTTTGTGCCTCCATCCAGCAGCACCATTCCCTGCTGTGCTGGGCAGACGTGAGGGCATTCCTGCCTTGTATTGCTTTTGTGTGCTTATTAAAAAGGAATCAGCAGATCTGCTGAGTGCCTGGCTAATGGAACCCAGATGTGGGCACTGCCGCCCGCTCTGCTTGACAAATCTGCAGCTTTGGGGATTTCACCAGGGTTGCTTATTATTTACAGAACGTAACTCGAGACGGCAGAACAAATTTTTAGATTAAAAAAATCAAGTGGTGTGGAATGTTTTTAGCTGTGCAGACCAAACAGAGCAGTTTGCCAAGGGGGGCAATGGACTAAATCCATTCAGTTTAGTCCCAGCACCAGTGGCACTGGGTTGGAGCACTGCTGGCCTTATCACCAAGAAGGGAATGATCTGTTATCACCAGGATCAGTGTCTGAGCATGGAGGGCACAGTGAATATGGAACTTGTGCTCTGAAGTGCTTCTTCCATTTAAAAACAAAACCAAAACATAAAACCTTGGCTCAGAAATTGCCAAACCTTCAGAAATCCATTGTGGTGCCCAGTGCCTTTGTAACACTGGTACTTTTTCTATGACATCCTTTGAGCCAAACATTAGAAACCAATGTTCCCTGTAGTTACAGTCTGTGGGATTAAAAGACCCTGTTCTATCCCACTACCATTAGGGTAGTCTTGCTTGCAGTGCTTCAGATCCCTCTTCTCAAGGAACTACAGAATATTAGAGAGGCTGGCCCAGGGGAATGTTTGAAGGATGGTTCATGTAAAACCCACTGCACCATGCAGCTGCTCTGTCCCAGTTACCCAACCTTCCTGAATGCCAGATGGAAAGTGTCTCAGCAAAACATTGTTGATTGGCCACTGTTAATTAAAACCCACCTAAGGCTACAGACAGACACTCTTTGAACTTTTCAGTAGGTGCCACAGAGAGGTTTAAGAGCCAACAGGGGCTGCTTTGATTAGGGATTTTTTGCCATTTTCCTGCTTTCAGAAGTTAGTAGGTAGGACAAGCAGCAAGATGTGAATTATACTGGTTATAATTCTTTAATTTCTTTGGAACTTTTGTCTCAACATTTTGCATTCCTGAAGGCAAACACTTTTGTTTACTTTGTAAGACTCCAATAGGTAAAACCAGGCACATGTTGTTCACCTCTTGTGTTGGTTTAGAAAGACAAGAATGCTGTACCTGGTGCAGGTGAATCTTGTTTATATCTAAGGAATTTAAGGGGCAGGAGAGGTGACTTGCTCCAGAGCCATAGGACTTTATGTAGCACAGCTCTAACCACTGCATTAAAGATTGTCAAAAACTTGAAGGAAATCAAATTTCAAAAGGTTGCCCAGGCTTCAGGTGTGGAGCAGGGCTGCTGAGGGGGAAAGGTGACAAGGAAATGAGGCTCCAGAGAAACATCTGCAGATCATGGAGCCCAGAAGGTGAGAGCTCTCTGAGGTAGGCAGCTTCTAAAGTAAAGGTAAAGCTCCGTGGGACCTTCCTCCTGTCCCTGGATCAGAAAGGCTGGAGTTCCTTGTGCAGAGTTTTACAAAGAGTCAGGATGAAAAGGGAGAGCACTAATCCAAAATGGTGGATTTGGCTGGGAAATTTCTAACAGCAGTAGCCTGGAAGAGCTGTGAAATACCATGGAGCAGCCCCAGAGTGATGCTGCTGGGAAGGGACAGGGAATGAAGCAGAGCTCGTCAGCCTGTAACACAATTCTTCAGGGGCAGGGCGTTCCAGGAGCTTGAAGGAATTCAGAGTATTATTTTTTAACAAAATTCTGCTAAGGGAGGAACTGAGCCAGCAGTTCTGCAGTGCTGTGGCCAGTATCAACCTCTGATGGCTGTCAGCCCACAAGTGTGTGATCTTCTTATTGTCATTTTTAATAGACACACTGAAGGGTAAAGTATGTTAAAGCCTGCTATGGGAACTCTAATTAATGAGGATTTTTCTTCTGTCTTAATTTAACTGCATGTTCCTATTTCATAGCCATAGAGTTTGCAGTCTCCTGGCACTGTCCATCAGTGAGAGCTCTCTCTAGGTTTTTGCACCATTACTTTCTTTAGAGCAGTGAGAAGAAACAGTCAAATCAGTAAAACTGCTGATAAATACATCCCCAAATCTTATAGAGAATATATGCTGCTTAGGTCACTTCTTCCTACTAATTTAGCTACTTGCCCCTTCATTGTAGACAAAATTCTTCTCTTTTTATTATTGTATGGTTCTGTGTCTCACAGAAATGTGTGAGTAGACACCACATCCTCCAGATCCAGGCCTTCCAGGATCTACACGCCATATTTGTTAAGACCTGGAATTTCTGAAGCCTTTGTATTTCAGAATGAGTGGAACTCTGTGCAGACAGGTGTCAGGGGAAGGAAAGGCTGCCCCAGGTGATCTCTGTGTGTCTCTTGCTGCAGGACCCAGGCCGAGCGAGTGCGGAAGCCCCGGTGCTGCAGGGGACCCCAGGGGCTCCTGCCCCGCTACCTGGAGAGCCAAGCAGAGGGACAGGAGCAGCTCTTCAAACTGACAGACAACATCCAGGATGAGTTGTGAGTACACAGCCACTGACACAGCTGCCCTGAGTGCTTCTGTTCTGTTTGCTGCCATCATGTCTTCATGTCTAAAACTGCTTCACTCACAGACACGTGTTCAGTTCTGGGCCCTCACCACTGCAAGGACATTGAGGGCCTGGAGTGTGTCCAGGGAAGGGAATGGAGCTGAGGAAGGGTCTGGAGGGAGCTGGGGGAGCTCAGCCTGGAGAAAAGGAGGCTCAGAGGGGACCTTCTGGCACTGCAGAGTTCCCTGACAGAAGGGTGCAGCCAGTCAGGCTTTCCTCCCACAACAGGGGACAGGATGAGATGAAATGGCCTGAAGTTGCACCAGGGGAGGTTCAGGTTGGATATTGGGGTAAATTTATTCATGGAAAGTCATAAAGCCCTGGCATGGCTTCCCAGGACAGTGGTGTACTTGGCATGCCTGGAGGGATTTAAAAGCCATGTGGATGTGAATTAATGTTGGCCTGGGCAATGCTGGGGGAACAGTTGGATTTGATGGTCTCAGAGGGCTTTTCCAACCCAAATTATTCTGTGATTCTACAGGAGGAATATCAGTTTGTTGGATTGGGGTCTAAAGGCAGAATTCATCACTTGCCCAATCTCAGCCATAGTTACTGATCAGCTGTGTCAGGAGAGGGTGTCACATGCTGTGTCTGTCACCCATCAGCACACCTACCAAGGCAAAGGGTCAGAACTGCTGATGGTGGAGCTGGCAGAGGGAAGTACAGGTTCAGCAGGGTCACTTGGTGTCACCAGTGTCACTGGACAGGCTCCCTGTGCCACCCCAGGTTCTGCCTGAGGGAGAGATTGCAATCTGCCCTGTGAGTCCACAGTTGGGGTATCCTGTTTCTATCTCCTTTCAGGATCTTTGTGCCTATTCAGGATGGCTCTTAGGCAGGGAGACTGGAAAGAGCAATTTGTGACCAAAAACCATCAGCAGTGTAGCCCAGAGCAGAGCAGTGGCCTTTGTCATCAAATCACGCTGTTCATTCACTGTGACTCTCACCATTAGGGACATCATTCAGCAGGAACACAGTGTTTCTTGTCATGGAAAATAAGTACAAAATTATGCCTCTGACTTTTATCCTAGTATCATAATAAGAAACACATTTGAAGACCTGATTATTTGCATATTTTTCTTCAGAGTTAAATCCATAAAAGGGGGTTTAATACCTTGCTCTACTGTTCTAACTAAATGTTTCCACATTTTTTTCCAGTTAGGCTCGCTGTTTCACTTCTGGAAAATATTGTGTAATTACTTCCTGATGTTGTTAAAAACCCCACAAATTCTCCAGAGATCTGGTTGCTTCTACTTTGTTCTACTGGATCATGTTTCATTTAATTTTTAATTTTATTAATTTGAGATATTTTTAATAGTGTTGATGTATTGGTTAAAAAAAAAAAAAAAAGTTGTATCTTGCAGCAGTGTCTGAAAAGGTTAAAAATACCTGTTTTAAGAACTAGACACTGTGAGAAGAACTGAACAGTTGGCAAGAGCAAAGGTAATGATGCGTGACTCAAACTTAGAACAAAATGTAGAGCTTGAACTACAAATTAGCTAATGTTTCTGGGCTTCTCCATTAACTCACTGACCTCTGTTTCCATTCCTCAGAATATATACATGCCACCAGTCAAAGTCTTGTCAGGAGAAGTACATGTATTATGTATTGTTCTTACAAAGCAAATGCAGCCCGTGGGCAGTGTCCAGGTTCTTCCCTGGACCTGAGAGCAGCTGGCAGTGCCCTGTCCCTCCCCCTGGATGTCCTGGTGTCCCCAGCAGCATCCTGAGCTGGCTGCATCTGGGGCCTCCCCTAAACTCTCATCTTTGATGTGCCTGTCCAGGGCACCAGGCTGTTCTTCTGCAGCTGTACTGCTGCGCTGGGTTTAAATTAAGTTTTCTGTGACACTTCATAAAAAATGTCACTCTCCATCCCATTTAACTAATTTCAAAGGCAGAACCTTACCCTGAAGTGTTTGAACTCCGATGGAAAACTGCAGGGCAGCTGCTGATTTCCGGAATTCTGGTAATGTTGTCTTTCACCTGGGTTCCTCTAAGCTGAAATCCACTTTCCTTCCAGTTTGTTTTACTTAAAGGAACACAGGGGGGGTTTTATCCCCTCCTGGAGCTTCATCCAAGATTAGAGCTGGGCAAAGCATGTTCCAGGCCCTTTTTACTGAGGCTGGTTGTGCCCTTCTCAGCACTGACATGACGGTGTGGGCTGGAGTTGGTGTGGGCACCTTTCCCACTGTGAGGGGAGTTCAGTGCAGAACAGTGTCTCAGAGGACTGGGAATACAGAATTACTGGAGTTATCCTTTTATACCACAAAAATAAACCCAGGCTTGACCTCTTGCCATATTTTTGGCTATTTTATAGCTGTGGGTTTATTTGGCTACAGATCAGAGTAGCTTGTGCACAGTGATATTTAACTGGTAAAGCCAAGGGTGCTTTTGGAGATGGGCAGACTTTTCTGTTTATGAAAAACACTGAGTTAATGACAAAGGTCATTGATTTCTAAGCCAGTGGAGGATTCTGCAGGATGTGAGGACAGCAGGCAGGTTTGGATGAGCAGTGGCTCAGAGGGCAGCAGTTGGGAACCTGCCTGACAGCAGCAGACTCCTCCTTCACAGATGCACATCAACTTGGGGGCTGTTGGCAGAGCTTTTTTCCTCTGTTTAGCACTGCTCTATTACTCTACTCAGCTTTGATTCCACATTCAAGTTGCTGAATTTTTCAGCATTTAAAAAGCCTCACTAATGAGGTTCATTTCAGTAGTAAATCAGAAGTGTGTTCAACTTCCATTTCACTTTTGCACCTTACAGTTATGCTTTTACACACCAGCTTTTTCAGCCATCATAACTCTCAATATTCCTAACTCACTCTTCTCTCCCTCTTCCTATTCATCACTCAGCCTAATCTCCCTGGGGAAACCTGCTTGCTGCTTAACCTCTCACCCCTTGTTAAACAGCTAATTTCTCTTCTGCTACTGATCCTGGCAGCAGGTTCAACTTGTTTTTGGTTTTGAAGACAGGGAGGTGTGGGGAGCAGGGAAGCACAGGAGGGTTACAGGATAGCTCTTGTCATAAATGTCTGCAAACCTTTCACACAGCAGCTCTGGAACTGAAATTAGTTGCAATTAAGCTTCAGCATTAGGACTTGCAGTGCTCCAGAGCAAGGAAATTACTGTTCCTAAGTCCTTGTCAAAGGACATTTTTATGTGTCCCTGTAATGCCCAAAGCTGGTGGCCAGGCAGGCAGCACTAATATTTGATTTACAGCATGATCTTTCTATAACTAGGTGAGAGTGTCCTTCATCAGCTCCATTTCTAAACAGTTTAAATTAAACACAGATGGCTTTTACACGTTGCACTATTACATTCTCTGATGGACTTCTGAAGGTCACAGAACAGGTGAAGACACTGGTAAATTTGCTATTTTTACCTTGAAGCTGATAATGCTTTCTCTTTTATTGCAGTTTCATTGCCGTGGAGAACATCGACAGCTACTGCGTGCTCATCTCCTCCAAGGCCGTGTATTTCCTGAAGGGTGGGGACTGCATGGACAGGGATTCCATCTTCCTGGAGGTCAGGTATGACGACCTGTACCACTGCCTGGTGTCCAAGGACCACGGGAACGTGTACATCCAGCTGACCAAGAAGGCTGTGAACACCAGCAGCGGCGTGGCCATGCCAGGACCCTCCCAGCAGCGGCCCATGGTGAGGAGCTGCCACCCCCTTCCCCTTGTGCTCCCCTCCCTTGTGACCAAAGTGTTTTAGTCACAGGCTTTGTTCTGTCAGCACTGAAAACAGCTGCTGCCCAGCTTTCAGTGGCTGTAGAAGTGGCTCCCTAAATTCCTGAGAAAGCTGAAGAAGGGAAAACCCTAAAATATTCCTGCAGGCAGAAAAGTAACAGGAAGAAACATGTATTTACCTGTGAAAGGCTTTTAACTTTACCACCTAAATGGAACTTGGGTACTTTGCTGTCTGTTAAAACTTCTCCTGCATGTAGTGTTTTTTACTGTGAGGTCTCTAAAGCTGGAAGCAGTGTTTATATTTTGTGCCATTACAGTTGCTCAGGGGCTATTCTACAGGCCCAGTTACAAGCTCACCCCTGACCCAAGTCAGTTCACATTCCAAACAGACCAGCCAGATAAAAGGTGGGAGGGGAGGCAAAGGAAATAACCTCAGATATGGCACAGGGTTCCTGCTCTCACCCTTGAATCTCTGTGTGTGTTGTACCTGGTGCTCCCTTGCACATCTGCCTTGCTCCAACCAAGGAAACTCCACTGAAACCTTTGTGTCCCTTACTTCAGATCTAAAATCTATTCTGTTTTAGCTGACAGCAGGAGCATATTAAGAAAAATCCTCTTTTTTTCTGCAGGTGAAAGTGAAATCGGAAGCTCTGGCAGTAAAGCTGTCCCAGGAAATCAACTATGCAAAGAGCCTTTATTATGAGCAGCAGCTGATGCTGAGACTTAGTGAAAATCAAGAGCAACTCGAGCTGGACTCTTGAAAATCCACTTCCTCACTGCCAGAAAGGCTGGAGCCAGAATTGTGTGACTAGAGAAGGAAAAAATATAATTTTAGTATTTAGAGAAAACAAACAAAAAAAAAGAGGTGGCTTTTCTATTTTAAGCACTAGTTGTATAACAGAGGTGTAGCTGACACAGGTTTGGGTCTGAGAGAAGCCCTGTATTTTGCTAACATGTATATATGTACAAGTGTCCATGTAAATATGACGGGCAGCGGGTGTTGGTATAAATATGAGTCTGTTTACTGTGTAAAGAAATTAAAGGAGCTCTACTGAGTCTTACTGCACTACCTGACACAAGCTCTTCTCTCTCTCTCTGTCTTCTTTTTTCTTTGAGAAAACTGATTTTCACGGTGGAGGAATGTAGATAAACCTTTAAAAAATAAAATTAAGAATTCATTTCAGCTGTTGGAGCACAGGTGTCCTGTGGTTTGGAGCTTTAACACCGTGAATAGGGTGCATTAACACTGGGGCATTGGTTGGGTTGTTTGGTGGGCTTTTTGTTGGTTTTTTCTCTTTAACTCACTAATACAGGTAAATACAGGAGACCTGGTCTTGCACTGAAATATCAGCCTCATTTTTAACAAAACAAAAAATGCATTTTGGTAAATAATACAGGAAGGATTCAGTTCCTCTCCTCCTGTCCTCTCCTCCCTTTCCCTTTTCCCTGGCCCATGGTTTTTACTCCAGTGTTCCTGCAAAGGTGACCAAATCCAGGGGCTGTGCCCACACTGTCTCTGCTGGAAACACCCCCAACTAATTGACTTTGTCACCAAGTCTGGCTCCAGGACACAGGCATCACTGTCTGCCCACTCCTGAGACAGGGAATGTCCTCACTTTCTCAAGGCATGGGAAGTAACTGGAAAAAAGGAACTTTCAGACTCCAAAAGGGGTGAAGTTCTGTGTGTCCTTCATCTGTGGCACGTTCACAGTGAAAATCCCTTTTCCTTGCCATCATTGCTGGATCACAAATGATCCTGTCCCCAACAGCTCCTACAGCTGGAGGGGCTCCTGCAGTGATGGGAGCAGGGGGCAAACATGAACAGCACCCTGCCCTCCCCTCTGCTCCTGACAGAGTCCCAGCAGCTCAGTGTGATGATCCATGTGAGCAGCTCCAGTCCCAGAGCTGCTTTCCAAAGCAGTGCAGTGTTTACATTTTTGTGGGGAGCAGCTAAGTGGCTAAATGGGCCCCATCTCAAACCAGAGCAATAATCAGACATTTCCCAGTGACAGGGCCCTTTTGATCTCTTCACTATCTAATTTCCTAGACTGCATGATGCTTTTCAACATTTATCTATTTTCTCTTCAGTAAAACACTTTGTAACATCTTAGCCCAACTATATATATATATATATATATATTAACTTGTTTTCTCTCCAAAGCACTGTTTAGTAGGAACCTGCTTCCTCCAGTGCACAACCCAATGGGCTGACAAATCCTCTCAGCCCTTGCTCTGCTTTTCTTCTCAGAGGAACCTACCTTGATTTGCTGCTCACAATGACTTCACCTCTGGTACCTCACACTGAAAAAAACAGGTTTCAGTGAATATACTCTCTTTAGATAACAGGATGCTGCAAAGATATTAAAAAAACAAAGAAAAAGCACAATCAAAGCACATTTTAATTAAGTCAAGAGCTGCTCAAAATCCACTTATACCAGTTTTCTTCTGACAATAACACTGTGCATGTGTATGCTTCTGTACTACTTCTTTTAATATATGCACCCACACCAAAATGTACATATATTTCAAAATCCTCTTGAAAAGCCAAGGCTGTGTTCCAAACTCTCTATTACCCCCTCCTAAAGCCAGGCTTGTTGCAAAGAGAGAACAACCTTATTTTTCTGAGAATACATACAATGAGGTAAACCCCCCCTCCCCCAAACTATACAAAAATAATAAAATAATAACATAATTTTAAAATGTGCCCAGAGTTTCAGACTCCAGTGTGGATTGCTGCAGCATTCCAGCTCAATAGCACACTCCTACTCCACATTATGTTAATTTTATGAAATGCAACACTGGGACAAAGCACTTCCAACTCCCCTTGTGTTACAGGTTTGACTTTCTTGCAACCCATTTCTTACAGCTGCTGGTGGCCTCCCAAATGGTCTGAGAGCTTTGACAGAGGGCTCAGGGCAGCACAAACCCATCTGCCTGCCCCTGCCAGAACCATCCCTGGCCCAGAAAATGTTTTTGTTAACAGGATTTGGAGCAATTTGACCAAACCATGGAGGTTTTGGGGTTCTCCAGCAGCAAATTTTCTGGAGTGGGAGAATGTGAGGCAGACTCAGGGTCTGTGACCAGCCCTGCTCATACCTCTCATGCAGGAGAGGGCAGAATCTGACAAGGATTCCTGCCAGAAAGTAAAGGTTACTCATTAACCACTGACAAACACTGGGGGAAAAGCAGTCATATTGTTTTGCTCAGTAGAACCACAGCACATTTTTGGCCAGAAATCCAAATGCTGTGGGTGCAAACTGCAGTTCCCTTAGAGGGGTCAGCTCTGCTCAGGGCTTGGGGACACTGATGATGAACAGAGCATCAGAATCCAGACAGGTTTGGGTGGGAAGGGACCTTAAAGACCATCCTATCCTCCCTCTGCCATGGGCATGGACACCTTCCACTATCCCAGGCTGCTCCAAACCCTGTCCAACCTGGCCTTGGACGTTTCCAAGGATGAGGCAGCCACAGCTCCTGGGGGCAGCCTGTGCCAGGGGCTCCCTACCCTGCAAGTAATCCATTATTTATACACAACACAGTGTCACCAGGGGCTGGCTGGCTGATGTTGGGGTTTTTGGGTTTTCTTCCCTGTAGCCTGACCCAGTGCCCAGCACAAAGCAGGGGTAAGAGCAACCCTGCACCTCAGGCCTGCTCTGGGCAGGCTCAAAAGCACTGAAAGGCCATGGGCCAAGTAAACAGCTTCCATGTGCATTTCCATTTTGGATAAATGGCTGGGTCACCCAGAGGACAAGGGCTGTGGATGGGAGCTGCAGAACAATGGGTTCTGAAAATGCCAGCAAAAAAAAAAAAAAAA
>VWYP01019723.1:0-26060 GCA_013400435.1 Pycnonotus jocosus
TTTTTGGATGTTCCCTTTTATTTCAGAGCCATTTAAGGAAAATCCTGGAGTTTTTTTTAAAATTTGGTTTGAGACTTCAGAATGTGTTGGGTTCATACTCAGTTGGCAAAATGCAAGAAAATGCTAAAACTTAGTGCAAAATAGATTTTACTATTTCTCTAAGGGATGGACTGAAATATCTTCCCAGAGTTCT
The DNA here is from genome assembly GCA_013400435.1 of Pycnonotus jocosus. NCBI lineage: Eukaryota > Metazoa > Chordata > Aves > Passeriformes > Pycnonotidae > Pycnonotus > Pycnonotus jocosus. The sequence continues at coordinate 194 of VWYP01019723.1, forward strand.
CTTTTTTTATTATTTTCAGAGTACTTTTGTAGTTTCTAAACTTATTTTCATCTACTATATCAAAGTAGATATTATCTGTTCTTTCCAATGGAGCCCTATAAAAACACACAAGGGGAATATAAGACCACAAAACATGTGCCTCGTGGTAAGACAAAAATGTGTATGGGGTGAATATTACCACTTCTCTAAGTGACAGCTTTGTGACAGCTTGAAATGGGTCAGCATGGAAATTAATTACACTGATAATTTCTGGAAACAAAGAAAGTATCTGGTATACATAGCCCAAACAATAGGAAGTGCTTCCTCACTCCTCTCTAGCCTTACTGTGTTCAGATACCTCAGTAACAACCAAATGGATTTTTATCAAATGTTTGAGGCACTTCACCTCTGGGCTGGACACTAGTGTGAGAAATTTCCTTCTAAGAGTAAATGGCTTGGAAAGACATAAGCAGCAGAAATTAAGCACTTAAAATGGAAATAACATTTTAACTACCACTGCTAAACTTGTACCTCTGTCACCTCGAGCTGTGAGTTCTCATCTCAGAAGACATGTGACAACAGGCTGACTCAGTGCTCAGATGAGAGCCATTTAGGAAACACCCCAGTAGAAATTCAGCAGATAGCAGCGTTCCCACTGGGCTGCTAACGAAGTACTACCCATGACAGGTGTTTAACCCTTTTCAAGACAAGATATAGAATTATTGTCTTATCTGTTTAGTGACGTAGTTACTCTGTACAGATGTGAAACCTAATGTCCTGGCCTGAGGCCAACTTACATAGTTTCTATCATCCCTCGACTTCATGCGGTTCTCTGTTTCTTGCTCTGGAAGAGTCAGTTTAGCCATCAGTGGACAGACATTCAGTGGTCTTCACTCTCATTTTGCAACCATGCAGCAGGAGACTGCTGACCACAGAAGGCACTTCTCAGCCCTTGTCTGTGTCCCTACACAAACCATATCAGATGGATCTTTCAGTCTCATAGGCCTGATGTTAGGTTTTTAAACAAGACACTTCACCCTAATTGTATGACCTCTTTGACTGGAACAGAAAGGCAGATCTGGCTCCTTTTATAACTTGATTGTCCAATGAGGAATCACATTTACATACTAGTAGGTAAATGGTGGAGTTGAGCTTCAGTCAACCTGCCTAATATCTTTCAGGCTATTAAGATGACATAAAATAAATTTCCAATTTCCAGTGAATGTTTTGATTTAACACCCATGCACATCTTTAAAGATGTCAGATTGTGACAATTATTATATATGTTGCATATGTAGAAAAGCTGTTAAAACATGGAAGAGGTCTTGGGATCGATTTGCCTGTAATTTATTTTGTACATGAGAATATGCCATTCTAGCAAACAAAAAAGTAAAGGATGTTCATAGAGTCTGAGTTCCCCAATACACAACAACTTCACCCAAGTTAGTAATTTGTCTCTCTGAAAATTCAAGCTTTGAATATTTAAGCCTGCTGTTGTACTGCTGCAAAGCTGTCATCAGTAAATTCAATTTATGTTCAGGTGAGAGCCTTTAGGCTCTTCCCACATGCCTTGTCATTTGTCCAAGCACACTGGGTTTGGTTTTTTGGGTTTTTTTGGGGTGTTTTTGTTTTTCCTTTTGTTTTTGTTTTGTTTGTTTGTTTTTGGTTTTGGTTTTTTTTCATGTTTTCTGTGTCCTCTGGATGATACCAAATAAGAATAATATTTCATGGAAATTTAATGGCGCTTGGTTGTTCTACAATGGCCCAAGTAGGTTGTTCTACACACATGGTCTTAACATGAACAAATGCTCATGCTACTGCTAAAACTATTGGTTAGTATGCTCCCTAAATATCTGTAGACATTCTTTAACTTTGGTTTTCTGAGGAAATTAAACTTATACATTTGCATAGTTTATTCATCTGTCTATATATCACCCTATGCCTGATGCCTACTCTTTGTTTAATTTATTGATCAGAGTTCAAACACTCTTGGCAACTGGAAAAGCCATTTCAAACACAAATAGAATTCTGAGCTCATAAACATTAGTCAGAGAGTAGAGCTGCAGTTACTGCAGGGAGAGATGAAGTCATTGTTTTCTGTTAGAGAGTGAAAGGAATGCAATTTATGCACCCCACAATATATATACCTCACCTTCACCTTCTATGGGTCCAGAAGTGGGAAGGAAATTGAGTTCTACATTTCTTCCTACCTCTTGTTTGAGCAAGTTACATTCTGCTCTGCTGTGGCTCTGTCTGTATTTTGCTCACCATCTTTGCTGTGGTTTTACTCCTAAACAGAACTGCACAGTGCTAAAAAGTATCTGGGACCAGTGTGGTGCTTGGAAACTGAAAGCTGGACAGGGAAATATCCAGTAAGATTTTAATGCCCCAGGTTTTTTACACCTCCAGTTGATATTAACAGGACAACCATTACAAACAAACTACAAGTCCTCCTCTTGTATAAAGGATGGAGAAGGAATTTTTATGTATCTCATTAACTATGCCACTCAAACAAGTAAGATGTGAGAATTCTCGACAGCCAAAAGCAGGACCAGCACCCACATCTAGGATTCACAGCCACACTTCTCTTACCAGGGAAGCTCCTATGGCAATAATGATGTGTGTTCACCCATTTTTCATAGCAGGCTGAAACCCATATTTAAATAACTAAAGCTGCAGTAAAGCACTTCAAATAAGAAATAAAAACAAATGAAACAAAAACAAATCCACCAGAGAAATTTTAAAAGGTAATCATCACAAATTATTTGGCAGGCTCAGCCAAAGCACTGTGGTGCACAGCCTGCATGTCAGAGCCACATGATTTATTTTTTATGTTCTGAAGAAAAAAGTAGTGTAGCATTCAAACAGCAGAGCTTTTGTTACAAGGACTTTATCTCACCAAGTGGTCTCAGCATTTCAATTCCATCTTCTAAAAGCTAAAGTGGAATTTGATCAAATACCAAATTGATTTTAAAATCACTTTTATGACTTTTGAAAGCATTGCTCACTTTGGGATCCTCTGTTTATATTTATTTTCAGTTCCATTTCTGCACTCAAATTCATGTTGCTGTTTGAGAATAGTTGGCCATTCTAAATAAAGGCACACACACTTGTCTTTGCAGTGTGCACTGACAAAAGGAGTGATTTCTGGCTTCAGGCTGAAATGCTCACTAAAACAACCTAAATCTAATCCTATTTTACTTTTTTTATGTCAGTTATTTAACATTATAGCAGGGTTTCCTTGGGTTTGTATTTAACTTTGCTAATGATGCTAAATGATAGATGTTGTGGAAAACCTTTTCATTATATATGTTCAAAAAAGAAGGTTTTATAANTCTCCCAGCCTCTTGCTATACCGATCTCCTTCCACTGAAGTTAGTGACATTGATGCAGTACAAGGAAAATTATAACAATGTAAAATCTTTGTGGAAACATCACTCAAAGAAAATACAGTCCCAGGATCATCCAACTAGTAAGTGCAAGCTTTCAGACAGAGACCTTCCAAGGTATCAAAAAACACAAATCCAAGAAATTTGATTTTTATGGGCCTGGTTTAAACTGTTATGATAGTGGTTCATTACACACATGCTATGCAGGGGTATTTTTCATGTTGATAGAAAGGTCTGTGGTAATTATAATTTACTCTTGAAGTCTCAACATTTTCTGGAAATCTTCCAGAAAGCAGGTATGCCAGATGGAGAAAAGAAAGTCAGGTGCAAACATCATAGTCTTAATTTGTAAAGTGCAAAAAACCCAAAAAAACCCCACCAAAAAAACTTCAATCTGTATCCCAAGCTATTATTTTCCTTCTAATACTTGAGTCAAATAAGTGAAATTCAAGGTATTCTCAGAAGAAAGAGTAAGGCAATTAGAATGCACTTGGAAATAGCTACATAGATACCAAAAGACACAACTCCTGTAAGTAAAATCTGATTTGAAGAAAGCTAAAATTTTACAAAAAAACCTCAACATCAGAAATGTATTTTCTTAGGCAAATAAAGAACGTAAGGATTTGCACACATCCTGCAACAAGAGTAAATTATGGGCTCTGAAACAGTATCTAAACTCCTCTCTCACACAACTGCTGCACAGAGTTTTTCACCCTTTCTTATCAATATCATGATCAAGGTGCCACCAGGCTTGCTGATGGCTACCAGGAGGTCTGGTTCGGAGCCAGGTGGAATTGGTTCTGAACAACACAGGGGCAGATGTCTTTTGCCACAGAATCCACCTCTGCAGCCTCTTGCTACTTAAAGCTTTCTGCATAAACCCAGTAAAAATATCTAACATTCAAATTTGAAATAAATTTTATTAAAACCATGTACCAAAAGATCTTTGGCAATGCCCTGTCTCAAGAAAGGAAACATTTCACAGACAAACTTCCAGAAACAGAAGCATAACCTCATTTTCTCATGAACAACCTACATAGAGTAGGAGGAAAGACAACTGTTGTGTTGCATCTGCAAAGACCCTCAAGACTGAGAAGACATCAAAGAACAGCAGTAATGAGAAGTATTTGTTCAGCCTGGGAATTCTTCTTGTCTTCTTGGGGGCCAAGGTGGCTAAATGCAGTTCTTCCCTCTACATGTCTTTAGCAAGTTTCCTGAAGATGTGGAAAAATCTGTGGGCTACACAAAAACATCATTCTTTATTTACTGTTTCAAAATTAAGGACATAATATGCACACATCAGTTCTTTTCACTAAAGTTTCCTGCCAACTAGCCTAAATTATATTGTCTGGAAGACAAGAGCAACTATAAAAGAGACTATGCTTTTTTGGTTTATTACAGTGGAGGGGTCAAACAATGCAGCGTGACTCATATAGCTGAACTCTATTTAAGTTAGCCTTTGCTTGCTGTTAGGACAGTTATACAGAACACTTATACAGCTTTATACCCTTTACAGCTTATACAGCTTTAATTGCAACCAAATGTAACAACAGCCCTCAGAAAGATATCACCCACATCTATTTTTACAGATGTGAAGGATGATTATGAAAAATAAGTCAGAAATAGAACAATATTTGAGAGTAAAACAACAGGGTGTTATTGCTCAGATGGCTTGTATCCAGAAACAGTACACACTTTCAAGCTATTCTTAAAACTATATGATGCTATTTAGCACATTTAAATATAGGCGAACATTAAATTCAATATTAGGAAAGCAGTACAGATTAATATAATGCAGAATCTACTATATTGAAACATCTGTTCAGTGTATTATATTAGTCCCATAAAGTTAGTTATAAGCTCATGAAATTCTCAGGTGTTTTCTGCCACCTGAAAATGTCTTATAAGAAAACTAGGGTCTAGGTTTCACATTATTGAAGCAAATAGAAAAATGTCTATTGACTTTGAGAGCATTTGTATGAATATTTCAAAATACTTGTTTGAAGCTGCAGAAGTTAAACTTTTTTGAATGACACCAACATTGGGGTTAATAAATTTTATTTCAGAGGAAAGGGCTATTTTTGGATTAGCCTTGAAAAACATCAATCTTTATGATCTCTTACAGCTGAGCATACTTCAATGTTGTTAATTACATTTGGAATTAATATTTTCAGAACTCAGATTCTCTTTTGTTCTCTTGATGTAAATTTGATTATTGATTATCAAGTATATATATTAAGAAGACTTTTTGATACTGTTCACCCACAATTCTTAGCTAAATATGATGTATTTTTAATATTCCATTAATGTATTTGGAACAGAAGAAGGAGTCATATTTACAAAAACATTGAGATTTCTTGTATTTTTAAATAGACATTAATATTTCATATCTGAAGGTAGTCCTAGTGGTGAAAAGACATATAATAATAATTCACAATACTATTTGCAATGTCAGTTCCATTTTCAGTGGTGCGGGAAGTAGGGAGAAAGGAGAAAGAAGAGCTGTGTAACTGCTTTTTTTAACTTTTGTCACACAATGCAGTAATAGTGCATGAAGTAAGATTGCCATTGCTTCCTTAATATAATTCACCCTTCTTTTCACTTGTACTTCCAGAAAATCAATCTTGCTAAGTTACATAACACATAATAAGTGGTAAGCTTTTTACACAAGTAGAAAGGATGGTGATTGTCTCAGAGAATTTACTTCCTACTGTGTTTATTTCCACTGAAGCTAAACCAAAATTGATTGAAAAGAAATAGAAGCTGGGATAATAGAAGAAAGGAAAGGAAATATGAATACCAAGGAAAAAAAAAAAGTTAACAAGTTATGTGGTGAGAAGAAATAAAAGTGTAAAATAAAGACACAATCTCTGTGTAAAGGATAATCATGGTACTGTCTTTAATTATCAAAATTTAGACAAATCTCTGTCTATCAAAATAAAAGGGGAGAGCTACCACAGAAGCACTGTCCTTTTTGTAGCTTCTGCTCCTAGTAAGTGCTGTTCTGAGGCTTCGCTTTGATGTTTCATGTAACATCATTGGGCAAGTTTCATCTCCCACAGCATCTGGGTGCTTTGCAGCATTATATATACTTATATCTTCACAAGATTATCTCACTATCCTGCAGATGTTGCAAAAAACAGGTGGTGATAACATAAAAAATTTGAAGCAGTTTTAACATTGAGAGTGGTTGTTCTCATCATTTATGGTCAGGGGAATCAGGAAGGAAATATATTTTCAGGGGGCTACCCAGTTATCATCTAATCAGAGTAAAGACAGTGAGGTGGATGAAGGAAGGGTGGGCACAGACAAGATATCGGCATCAAGTTATACAGTAATGCTCCACCCTTTCTATTAGCTCCTACTGCCCACATGGGTGTCTTATGCCTAACTGAAGATTCCTGGATTTTGGCATTGAGAGTGAAAATAGATGAAGGGCACACCCTTGTTTTCAAGTCAGAGAGAGATTTGCGTAAAGTGATTAAATCTCTTGAAACAATAAGCATGGAAGATATCTGAACTTCTAATGATGTGAGTTTCTGAGGGTAATTTGAACTGGGAGATTTTGGGAGTGAGGTAGGGTTTCTCCTGTTAGGGCAGAATGGGAAAACAATGTTTGCGTGAAGTACATTTCACTTAATTTTTATGATTTAGCCTAAAAAAGAAAAATACAATTACATCAATTATAAAGCTCAGGAAAGCTAGAAAAGCAAACTATCTCTCTGCAATTTTTCATCTCTTTATGAACTGTTATTGTGCTAGGAAGAGATACCACACAATAATCCACAAAGTAATAACAGTTTCATTTCCCTCTTCCAAATTCTTCCCTCTTTGGAAACAGAAGTTATTTCTGAACAACAACATCCATTCTGTGATCTTAATAACATATGCTTCTGTGCCAGCATGATATTATGAAAATTGCTTTCAGTTTCACTAGGAGCTGCAATCCTGCAGCACCTCTAAAAATCCATCTGTTTTTTAACCTTAAAAGGAGAAACAAAGTGCCTACTTCTAAGTTATTGCAAATCAAATATATAGCTATGAATGAAATAGAAATCATAATTCTGTAAAACAAAATATTAAGGTCTCTATATGCTGTAAAAACCCCAGCCAAATTCACTTAGTTTTCACTATACAAGAATAGCATCATGAGTTAAAAACTCTGTTATGAGGGAGGTTTGCATTCAGAATTGACAGGCCTCCTTCTAATAACCCAGTCACAGAGGAGTATGAGAGGAGGAAAATGACTAATATTTTTATTTTAGAGAGAAGGCAAAGACTATGGTGGCTGATTTATTTTCAGTGGAGAGGAGATATTCATTATGCAGTCATGTTAGAATATCATTTGGGGTATAAAGGTTATGATTTTAAGTTGTCAGCAGAAGCACATGCTCCCTGGGAACATAAGGAGCAAACATGTGAGAAGCCTGAAGTTGACCCTATGAGTACAGGTTCACTTCCCACAACACTCTTCAACCTCATCCAAGAAAGAAACAACTAAAAAACTAAAACAATTATCTGAGATAGGAGCATTTCTGTTATTCTTGCTTGCTGCTGTTTAATTCACCCTATTATTCCAAATATGTCCTGAAATATCAGGAATACCCATCAAAAAGTCTCCTGAAATATCTATACAATTGTTGGGAACTGTCTTTAAATGTTGTGACACTGTTATGTCATGAAAAAAATGGCTGTGCTATGCAGAACCAGTCAAATCGAAATTCTTTGTTAATGTTAACAAAAAGGTATCCTGTCTTCATCTGTCTATGGGGTTATTTTAGATAATTCAGGCACGTTTTGAACTAAAAAGCTTAAAAATAATCAGCCAAGCTACAGATCCAGTCCAGTCTGAGTTTCCCATAGCCCAGTCACACAACAAGGTTTCAATACCTTAGTTGCTGCTTAGAATAGGATATATTGCTCTAAAAGATTCAGAAAACCGCTGCCCCAGTCACTCATACAATTAGTTACTAGTTCAGCAAGTACCCAGGTCTCAGAAATCAAAAGAAATGTTTCAGTCTCTTGAAATCCCAAAACTAAATCAAGTTGTATTAGCCCATATTATGTCGTGGTTTAAAATAGTATTGATTTTACTTCCAGAGACAAAATTAATGTTGAAAAAAAGAGAATTTACAACTTAAGAGAAAAAATATTCCAGTCTCTGAACCTGATCCTCATTTTCAGCACTCAAGCCATAATTCAAGTAATATTTTCCCTCATTTTTTTCATAATTGGATTTGTGTGTCAAGGTTTTGGTATCTGGGGCAGGGGGTATGGGAGTGACTTCTGTAAGAAGATGATAGAAGCTTTCTCCATGTCCAACAGAGCCAATGCCAGCCATCTCTAAGATGGGCCCACTGCTGCTCAAGACTAAGCCCTTCAGTCACAGTGACAGTGCCTCTGGGATAGCATATTGAAGCAGAGTGGAAAACAGCTGCATAACTTCAGAAGGACTTCAACTATCTAGAGAGAGGTGAGCAGAGAAGAATTGTCTGGAATCCAACAAAGGGAAATGCAGGGTCCTGAACATAGTGAAGAATATCCCCATGCACCAGGACTGACCTGCAGGAAAGCAGCTCTGCAGAGAAGGACCTGGGTGCCACGAGCCAGAAGTGTGGCCAAGAAGGCCAATATTATCCTGGGCTGCATTAGGAAGAGCATTGCCAGCAGACTGAGGAAGGTTATCCAGTCCCTCTACTCAGCCCTGGTGAAGCCTTGTTTGGAGTATTGTGGGCAGCTCTGGGCTCCTCCGCACAAGAGAGAGATGGATTTCCTAGAATGGGTCCAGCAGCAGGTGACAAAGACAATTAAAGGATTGGACAGGCTGGAAGAGTTGGTCCTGTTCAGTCTCTTACAACCTGCATGTCTGAACAGTTATTTTCATGAGGTTCAAGCATAAGCATCCTTTTGAACTTAAGTTCTGCATACAGACCATTTAAAAGAAGGCTTTCAGACATTTTGTTATGCAGTATATCATTTAACTGGAAAACAGTCAAATTTGAGGAAAGGTTTTCTTGCTTCTTTCAGTTATGACTTTGTCATAGCAGCCCCTTGTTCACTGATTTGTTGGTTTACTGTACAACAACAGTGAATGGCTGAATATACATGAGAAAGCTGCTCTTCTCCAGTAAGTTGGATTTATAACTGCTATCATTTTAAATGAAGAAAGCATACTCTGGATTTTTCTCATAAGTATGAAAGTATTCTCTATTAAAGCATCTCACATATATTCTAACTAAAGTATGGGAAGAAAGAGTTATTAGCACAGTTTTGTACTCACTAAATTATTACAATGTGCCAATGTTAGTAGGCTTTCATATTGAAATCTATGGTCTGAATTTGTCTTTTAAAATTGAAACAAACCAATGCTATTGCTATCATTCATACAGCATTCATGGTTTCAAATGCACTACTGTGCATTGTTTTGTGTAAGAGTCTAGCACTAGAGGAACCTTTTGGATAGACTCCTGATATATCATTGATTACAGCATTCTGCAGGTCACATTTATTAGAGGACACCTAACACAGCTTAATGAACATTAAAGGTGACTGAAGACTAAGCTGCAGAAGTTATTGCTGTCCTTAAGAGTGGATCTCAAGCACACTGAATATCTCTCAGCAGGGAAAGGAGAATACCCAGATTTTTTTTCCCTCAAACTGAAATAAAAGTGATATTACAAAATGTTTTGTTTGTTTGTCTTTTTCTGTACAAACATTATGTGGTATCTTCCAAGGAAATCTAAACCACTAGTATGGCTTTCTAATTTTGGCTAGGGATTGACAAATTCTTTAAATAATAGCTTTCAAATTAAAAGATTTTGCAAGAATTCTCTAGACAATTTAATATTTCCCATTTTTTGGTCAAGTTTTGAGCTCAAAACATCTGGAATATTTGTGAAAGTTTAATTTTAAAGTTTTGGTAAACATCCAATTTCAAACATATTAAAAAAAAATCTAATACCTCTTCCATATAATTGATGTACAAATCAGTGGTGATTTCAGTAGACCAATCACATCTAACCAATATAACTTACATCATTGGAATAAATACTTAAACAGCATTTCAGTTATCTGTAGTACACTGAAATATTTCATAGAATTGGAAACAAGATAGATGCTGATTTTAATTTTTAATTCCTTAACTTATTTATGGTAATATATATGGGAAAATTGTCCTTGTTCTAGGTTAAGAGTTAATTTTTGCAGTAGCCAGGAGGTAGGACCCTGCGGTTATTCTATACTTCCTTACCTCCTTTGATAGTGATGGGGGCAAGGAGTCCCTTCTGGGTCGTGGAGTGTTGTGGAGAGACTGGTTGGGGATTGCTGGGGGGTTCTGTGTGATTTGCCTCTTTCTTGTACCTTCTGTCATTCACATTGTTGCTGGTAATGTTCACTTCCTTATTTCTTATTCTTATGTATTACTCTTAATTATTACTTATGCAGTAAATTGTTCTTACCTCAATGTGTGAACTTTTCCTTTTGTACCTCCAGTTCTCCTCTCCATCCATCCACAGGAAAGAGAAGAAGGGGAGAATGAGCGAGCAGATCATGGTTTAGAGTGTTTGGAGTGTTTCAGTGGGAACACTAACTTGGGGAACACCAACTTGGGGAACACCATTCCTATACCATGAAATCAATGAAATAACAAAGAATTCTTCATTTTCAATGTTTTTTGGAGAGAGAGGTAGAGATGTGAGGCTGCCGAAGATTTCTGCTAGTATAGGAATGAAGTTGTTTTTCCAGTAGAGTGAAGGAGGCAATTTTCTGTCCTGCAATCACTTAGTAACCCTCATTAAGAGATAACACAGATGTTGATTTGCTAAGAAAACATGAATTAAAAGAATTAAAGGAAATGAACAACTAATGCAACCTATCTACTAAATTATTAAGATTCATTTTTAAATTGGATTTAATGATTAAATGGTAGCAAAGTGTACCAAAAACATTTCTTAATAAAAGACTATACAAGTTAAACTGGATCAGCAATAAAACCAACTCAAAACACCACTTATAATATTATGGTGTTTATTTCTGCAATACACTAAAAAATTTGGTAAAAATTATTCCAATTTCAACACAGTTGCAAATATAGAAAGTTACAAGCAGTAAGGTCAACACCAATATAGAGGACCGTAATGGTATTTCATAAAATGCAGAGTTATTTGAAAAACTGACGATCAGAAAAAGAACTGTTGCATTTCACCAATATATTAATATGTTTTTTTAAAAAACAAGTTCTAAAAAGACACCTAACATCTATTACAAGAGAGATGAAAACAAATAGTCGCCAGCTCTCAAAGTTCCATTTACAGTTTTCTCACCCATAACCATCCTTTACAGTACCCTCAGTAGTCAAACAGGTGTGCTCAGCCCTGACAATCATCAGATCTGAGCTCTTCCAGGGCTGGAGTGAAGGCCTATTCCAAGAATTTTTGCAGAAATCACTTTACTTCCTGTCTGCCTCTAAATAAGACAATTGTTTAGCTTGTATACCCCATCTACTATACTGACAGCATCATGATGCCAGATTTTCACCAATTTGAAAACAAATTAAAGGTACAATAATTACAATTTTCCTGAAAGTTCATCCAAGCATTTTCATGGTGAAATCAATTGGTGCATCTGCACCAATGCAGGAGGAAGTTATTAGTGACCTGCTGTGCCACTAAGTTACTCACCAGTCTGTGGAACTGGATGGGATTCACTTGAGGGTATTGAGGGAGCTGTCAGAAGACCTCCATCATTTATAATAGTTTTGGTTAAGTGAGGAGGTCATAAACATAAGGTCATGAACATAAGCCAGCTGTGCACAGGTGGCCAAGAAGACCAAGGGCATCCTGGCCTGTATCAGGAATAGTGTAGCCAGCAGGACCAGGAAAGTGATTCTTCCCTGTATTTGGCACTGGTGAAGACACATCTTGAATCCTGTCTTCAGTTTTAGGACCCTCAGTTCAAGGAAAATGCTAAAGTGCTGTGGTATGCCCAGAAAAGGGCAACAAAGCTGGTGAAGGACCTAGAGAATGAATTTTACGAAGAACGCCTGAGGGAGCTGGAATTGTTTAGCCTGGAAAAAAGGAGGCTCAAAGGTGACTTTATTGCTCTCTACAACTACCTGAAAGAAGGTTGTAGCAGGGTAGGGGTCAATCTCCCAGGCAACTAGCAACACGACAGGAGTATATATCCCCAGGGTATATCAGGGGCATTTCAGGTTGGAGATCAGGAAGAATTATTTTTATGGAAAAGGTTATTAAGCATTGGAATGAGCTGCCCAGGGAGATGATGGAGTCACTATCCCTGGAAGTGTTCAAGACACAACTGGACTTGGCACTCAGTACTATGATTTTGTTGGTGTGATGATGTTCACTCAAAGGCTGGACTTGATCTTGGAAGTTTTTTACGTCCTTAATAATCCTATGCTGCTGCGTCAAAGAAGTAACTTATAGCCTATAAAAACACCATGAATAGCAAATCTGACATCTTTAGCCTGCTTTAGTTATAGCTCCATTTTTATGTGCTTTCACAACACAAAGGAGAAGACTAAAAAAGAAAGGGCGCCTAAACACAAATCATGGTTACACTTTGCTTATATATCTATTTATGTTCTTTGAGAGAAAGTGAAGAAAAGGAGAAGGAATGATGACAGGCAAAGCATGTGCCATTGCTCTAGATTGAGAGCTTTGTCAATTCCAGAAACCAGTGCATTTGGTTACCAAAATCCCCAAACAGTCCTGGCAATTCTTGCAAAATCTAAATGAGAAAAATATACCACTGTATAACTTCTAAAATTCTGGAGTTAAAACATGCTCATTTACATGCCAGAAAAACCCAAATATCACTAGCCTGAAAAAGACAATGGAAATATAGACTATAATAATTATTCACTTTAAAATTTACACAGATTAAATAGTCCCTGACCTTGCATGATACTTAATTTGATTAGCTCTATATATATAAGTGCAATAATTCTGTGATAAAGAGAAAACATTTGACTTCAATATCATGGTGGAAATTAATTCTGTCCTGAGCATGACATATCACATCACCTATTTTACTCTGCTCTTTGCTTTTTAAATTGTTCATGTTCATTTGATCCAAATGAAGAAATGCAATTAGACATGTACCTTTTAAAAGAAAGAAGGGGAAAGCCTTTGCCCTATTACTAAATTATTTGCAATAAACTAAGGAAATTTAGAAAACCCAAATTCTCATAATTTATAAAATGCAAACATAGCAAGATAAATATAATAACAGAAAAAATAAAGTCCATTCTGATTATGCAGCTTTAAGAAAGAAAGATTTGTCTCAGCTAGACTTAATAAAGCTATCTTGGGTCTTCCCAACAAGTCAGACAAAGTAGTATTAGAATAGCTTCCTGAGTTTATGCAAGAAACTGGACAGATTTTGCATATTATTTGGAATCCCCTACTGCTAAAAACTATTTTTAAGATTCCCTCATGCAGTTAGCTTAACATTAAATCCCACATACCTACACAACCTTCAGCTACGCCTTGGGATTTCATTGTATTCGTATCTAAAATATGATTATTTCAGATATTTCTATTATTTCCCAAAAGACCATCTGATTACAAATATATATGGTTTTATCACATCTGTTCTTAGACTGATCATATTCCTTTGCCTAACCTTGTGGTTTACTACTGATCTGAAAAAACAAGTTCCAGTCTGGCATGTTCCTCCCCTTGGGGTGACACATACCAGACTTAGTCATAAAACAGTGATCCTTGTTGCCACCTCCCAAATAAAAATAGCACAAGTGCTTATCCAGTAGGTTGCCCCACTGCAGAGCCCTTGAGTTGTTAAAGATCATCTGCTTGACTAAGCTCTGAAACACAAGTATTCACACAGTCAATAAATACCATCCCCTTCAAAAGTTTCTGCTACCCACATCCTTTTCCAGCTTTCCAGCCTGAGTCATCTCACACCTTGTCCTGCAAGAGCTTTAGATGTTTTCAGGAGTATTAGAGCAGAAGTCAGGGTTTAATTTGTGTGTGCATAACAAATCTGACCTCATATTCTAGTTTGTGCAAGAGCATGCCTAGAAATACAAGCCCATCGAGGTTGTTTAATATACATAATGGTTTCATGTCAGATAGTTCATTGCTGATTTATGCTATAGCTCAGCTACTGAGTCTTCTCTATTGCTGAGTACATTAAAGGCCAGCAAACTCCCTCCTTTTTCACAGCACCATTTTTATACATGCTTCGAAATACAATTTTTTTTTCTTTCTAGAAACTAGTTTAGAAGTTCACCCAGCCACAAGAAACTTCTTTTTCAGATTTTTCTTCCCTTTACAGTGAAATATTAAACACATTCTCACTGCTTCCCACCTGTTCTCATTAATGAGTCTAGCAATACCACAAGCTTCAGGCTTTGGTTTCAAAACATAGACACTAAACAAAGACCTTGTCTTGACTCACAATCCCCTCTCAGATTAAAGCTACATTGTTTTCAACATCTACATAAAAAGCAGTAAATACCAAATAGTTTTTTCTCTGAGCTTCAAACCATTTCTAACAACTTCACTACAAAACTACAGCCCTTTTACTAGGGCTCCAATAGATTGTTGAAAATCTCAGTTATGACCCCTATTCAATGCAAAATTGTTCATGACCTCTTAAAAGAACCCAGAATCAAATGCAATCCTATTTATATATTTATATATTATAGTCAAAACCACTGCCAAATTTCAACTTTGCAAGTCGTAAACATGGAACAAAGAGAATGCTGTTTTTAAGGGGCTTGTTTTGCCTGTAAGCTTATGATTATATTCTAGTCAAAGCAGAACTCTCAGTCTACAAATTCATGCAGATAAAAATTGACAAAGGATTTGCACGGAGTCTTATGATGTAGGACTGCAGGATTTTGCATATAGGTTCACAGGGTGTCACAGCGTGACTCATCAGGATTATGTGAAGACAACAGGCTTCCTCAGCTGCTGCAGCCCCTCTTTAGAAGTGACAGCCTGAGTGAGTCATGGAAGCTACTAAAACCACAGTCTGCTTGAAGGAAGGACCTCATACTTGGTAGTAACTGGCAGGGTGAGTTGTTTGGGTGTTTTTGTCATGCTTTTGTGGAGACCACTGCCTCCTTACATAAGCCAAAGACACTATTGCTTCCATTTCCTTGGGACTTTTGACAGAAGAGACCCTTCATCAAAACAGGATGTCGTCTGGGACTCAAACAAAAAACCATTTTGAGCTTTTCTACCTAGACTAATAGCTGAACATAAAATGTTAGTTGGAACTTAAATCATCTAATCATGTAGTACTTTCTACCTGAAGAAAAATCCCTTGTCTGAAGGTAAGAGTAATTTATATTGAACAAAACCAATACTTTTCTATAGTGCAGCATTGGCTAGGTTGGATGAGGCATATTTTATTTGCAAAATCTTGAAAGATTAGAGGAACTAAATCTGAACTTAAAAACAATCTGAGAAGCACTTTTTCTGTTTTAAAAACAGAGCTGAGTGAACTATTAATTTGAGGCATTTTGTAAGTTAACCAGATATGACTTAAGAAAAATTCATCATTATTAAACCATAGTAATTATATGGGAACTTGACATTGTACCCTCCTAGAAGGGACCATATCATCTGCCAAGCACCATACTGTCTACATTATGAAGTAATATGGAGGAACATATGTACATCTGTGACCTGAGCAACTGCACTCAGGACTTGACATTGCCCATGCTTTAAATGATTTAAACCTACCTCAGATCAGCCTAGGTCTGGGGACAAAACCGGGTGCATTCCCGTGATTCATCTGCCAGTTTATTTTTTCCAGATGAGAAATAAGTCCACATTCTTGAAGTCTATTTCATTATTGTGTCCAAAGTATGGTTCACAGGGGTAAGTAGAATATTAATTTCTCCCAGTCCTAACTGTAGGTGCAGGCACTACTTACTAAAGTGATTCCATGTTTCAGGTGTTCTCTCAGTTTTCCTTTTCACATAATCCAGTAGCATCTCCACACCACTCCCATGAATGCTCACTTCTAAAGCAAAAAACATCACAGACCTCAGATGGGATGTAAATGTTCAGTAAGGGGGAATGATAGAGGTAGCAGCTACATCTTTAATTCAGGCTTTTTTGTTGGAAAACTTGGTCTTGCTGCTGGCAGCTGTGTTCTGAAAGCCATTTTTGAAATCATTAGTGTGTTCTTTTTTCCTGTCTGCCCAGAGGTAGACTGTGCTGTAAATAAATATCCGTGTGTGCACTTCTGTTTCTTCTTTCACGTGCATAGATCTTGGCTGATGGGTTTTAGTGTAACCTCCCTTTTCACT
Organism: Pycnonotus jocosus; assembly: GCA_013400435.1. Classification (NCBI taxonomy): domain Eukaryota; kingdom Metazoa; phylum Chordata; class Aves; order Passeriformes; family Pycnonotidae; genus Pycnonotus; species Pycnonotus jocosus. The sequence goes on from VWYP01019723.1 coordinate 16,868, forward strand.
GAAATCTCCTCCTTTCTGCCTCAAAGCAGCATTTTGGCTCCTGTGCTCCTTTGTGTCACATGCCTGGGAGAGGTGAAGAATAGTGGAAGTGGTGAGGCAGAGACAAATAAAGGCAATGCTTCTACAGGGAAGTGGGAAATGAGGCTACACTCTCCCTGTAACTCTCAGGTCTCTCCAGGCAGAGAGACCTTCCCCTTTCTTAAGACTGGTTTCTGGTATAAATCACATACTGCATTGAATATGGAAAACAAACAGATTTGGATTTGAATTCTTTCTCAGACATGTTGGCATGTATTGACAGCTACAGAGCTGAGTGAAGCAAACTCCTAAGTGATGGAAATGGGAATATCATCATATATTTAATATTCAGCAGAGTGTTCCTTAATGCACAAAAGAATAGGACAAAATAAACTGTGATGACATGGAAATAATTGTCTGCCTGCAGGCAGTTAATAAACTAATTCAGTTCTTATTAGGGACTTACACTTACAGCAAGTTTTTACTTAATTTAATTAATACTCAACAAATAGCCTACAGCTAGGCAAATCACATCCCAGAGCAGCAATGCCAACTGGCATTTATTAATCAATTTGCTGATGCTTACTTAACATTTTTAAAATAATTTTGGTAAAAAACCATGGTAAATACAACCATTCCTTGTGGCTATTCTGATTTAGCAGGAATTCTAATTCAGTGGTCCTGTGCAAGTACTTTAAATGACATGTCTTCAAATTGGAGACTTCTTGATTCTGCTCTTATACCTGTCCACTGCTAGAAATGGTAAGAACCTTTTAAAATTATAGAAATCAGAAAATTTTATATCAGATATATTATATTTATATGATTTTTTATTACAATTTCCTAGAAAAATTAGTTTTAATTTGCCCAAATATTCTCAGAGTAAGGAGCTTGGTTGGCTTTTGTTTTATATTTTCCACTATGAAGAAAACCACATAACTATAAAAAAATAATTTTTCTCTGTTCTTAACATTACTTTCCTGTAATGAATTATTACTCAATGCATATATTTACATGTTGCAACCAACTGTATCTTCAATCTTTCCAAAATTTTCTCCATCATCTTGCTTAGCAAGACATATTTATGACCGAGAAATCACAGTGCCAGTGATGATGAAAACCTGCAAGAAGGAACAGCTAGTGCCTGTAGTACAAAACCTGCCCTAGTTTAAAAAACATTTTTTATGTTTGTGGCAACCAGGCAAGCAGCTCTACTTAAACTAAAAGCAAGTTCAGCACTTCAGCATGGGTTTTATTTTTTTTTCCTTCCTTAACTGATGTATGGCTTATCTTCACTGAGATAAGAGATGAAAAATTGTGTTCTTGACTCAGCATATACACAGAAGTACATTAGAGAGGAAAGAAAACTGAAATATATTTGATAGATTTCCCTCCTTTAGCCTATCTCTTGCAGTTACAAGCAGTGTGTTGCATTAAAATGATTTGATGAGAAAATTATGGTCTGGATTTTGTGACAGAATACACAAAATACAGTGAAAAGTATAGAAAATGAAATTTGGAGACAATAGGTAATGTGTTAAAGACCAATATCCATAGGCTGAATATCTAAATAGATCAAATCTTTTTGAATATGTTATTGATATTTGTCTCCAGATACCACCAAATGTCTATGTTTCCACTAGTCTCATCACTTGAAATAAGAGACTTTGTGCTTTCATACACTACTTGTGTGTGCATCAATGTATCTATATCCACATGAATTCAATGGTTGAAATACGTGACAGAGAACAGGGGGACCACAACTCAAGAATATTCTGTGTCCTAGTTATGAAAAAACACACACAAGTGTTTTACATTCATTTTCCTCTCTTTGCAGTAAGCACACTCTTTGTTGAATAAGGTTTTGCAGCCTTGTAATTTTCTTCAATCATCATAGAATTATATGGATCCATTTAAACATCTGTTGCACTTACTTTTATAGGGTTATATGTATACATGCAGCTTGAGGTATCTTATACCATAGTTAAGACTTATTTCCTGAGGCTCTTTTGGCAAAATATAGTGTTTGCAGTAGCAGCTTAGGCAGCTGCATGGTGATTGTTCTGCTGAATAGGATTCCTTCAGTGTGAAGATAGAGGTTTTCTTTTTCTTTCCTCCCTCCCACCCAGCCCACACTTGCTCTCCCTAACTGTTAGCATACTTTTGGTGCAGATTTTATCAAGCATGGTGAGAACAGAAAAGGCTGAAGCTATAGCATAAAGAAGCTCTGCTAATCTCCAGTGCTACTAACCTATGTGCCTGTTAGTGGTATGATGGATGTTCAAGAGACATGTTTGCTCAAATGCTATGATTTATCTGCTATGATTTATCTTTTATTACTTTTCATTGCCTTCATGCAATATAATCCTGTGATTTCTTAGTGTTCCTACTCAGAAGAGACACACCAGAAGTCTAGTGGGGACATCTTCTGCACTTTGCACAGTCCCAGGATTTGATCAGGAGGTTCCAACAGGTTTTGCAACCACCCAGATGAATTTATGGACTGTTCAATCTCACCAGAAGTCAGATTTGGTGTCATGGTTTAATCCCAGCCAGCTGCCAAGCACCATACAGTCATTCACTCACTCCCCCATCAGTGGGAGGGGACTGGAAGGGTAAAAAGGTGAAAAACTCATGGGTTGTTACAAAAACAATTTCACAGGGTAAACAAAAGCCATGCAAGCAAGCAAAGCAAAATGGAGAGTTAATTCACTCCTTCCCATGGGCAGGGAGGTGTTTAGCCATCTCCAGGACAGCAGGGTCCCATCATGAATAATAGTTTAAAAATTACCCTCAAGTTTTGTTTGCTTGCTTTCTTGTCACGTAAAAAAATGAAAAGCATCTCAGTAAGAGATCTCAGAAGAAAGAGCATCTCAGAATCTCTCTTGGCTAAAAAGACACATGTGAATCACTAATCTCTTCTTTCTCTCATTCCTTTTTGTTGTCATGGAAGTCTTTCTTTTGAAAGTGCGCTTTTGCTGCTTGACCTTAAAGACAAGCAAGCGTGAAAAGCAAGTAATCACAGTTGCTTTGGTGTTTACATTATCTGTAATAAATTATCTCCACATTTCAAAACATCCTTGGCAACACATTAAATACTAAACATTCAAACCATTGGTCCTTTGTATCTTCTGCATGCATAAAATTGTTGTCCTGATCTTTTCAGCCTTCTGCTATTTGCATTTTTGTAATGGAGTTTCTCACAAATTTCATGTAAACAGAGTGATGTTTTTGTAACCGTTCCTTTTGTTTACATTCTTCTCCTCGAGGAGGAGACAAATTGATGGACTGTTAATTTGACCCGTCTGATTGGAGAGATGACAACCTCATCCTCCAATCCATGGTCATTGCCGGAATATTATATAAGTTGGAGTCAGAAAATAAACTGCCCTCTTCTTGCCCCTGAATTTGACTGTTGTTCATTTTGTGTCCTATAGTGACATAAAACCACACAGGTTTACCAAGACACTACTTCAGTCACTTTAATTAATAGCAATAATACATGGTATCTATAAAACTAAATATTTCAAGCCAGAAAGGGACAAAGTAGCTGTGACACATCTAAAACTGTTTAATTGCAGGAATGAAAATGGAGAAAGAAACAACTTGTCTTTTTTTTTTTTTTTTTTTAGAAATAGGAATGTTAGTTATGAACATTTTACTGATTTAAAAGGCACAGACTGGAACAGATATCTCACAGGTTATTATATTCTTGAGGGGCGCTGAGAAGAATATACTTAATTGCTACTTTTTAAGTAAAAGATGACGGTGAGAAAGAAGCAATGCACATATTATGCCTCTGGTTAATGAAAGGATTTCAGCAGAGGTCTTGGAGAGCCTTTGTGAAAGTTCAGCAGACAGAACTGAGAGCACTTGCAACATTATATCATCAGATATCCTAACTGAATATTCAGTCAAGTGTGTAGAAATTTCAAGACTATTTTAAAGGAAAAGGGAATAAGATTACCTATTGTTTAATCCACTCCATCATGCCTTTTTAATAAAGCACTTGCTGTAAGAAGCCAGAAAAGACAAACAAACAAACAGACAAACAAACAAACAAATTAAAAGAGACATGAAGATAGGATGCTATCAAAAAATAATTCACCTTAATAAGAAGAAATATGTCTTAGAAGAGGAGTAATAAAGTGAAAAACAATGGAAAATAAAACAGATTGGAAAAGTGTGCCAGGCTTATTTTTAATGGAAACTTGTGTTTTCAACTAAACAAGATTTTCTCAAAAAATCTACTTTTTGATAAAAGTTTAGCTTTTCCACTGCAAAGTCAAGTCTTTTCACTTGAAAATTCTCCTTGGATACCTTGTTGCAATTTATCCTCTCAGAGACAATGTGTGTCATGACTGCCGTAACAAACTCTTCTGTCAAGGAAAGACATGATGCTGCTCTGGTCTGATTTCAACAAAATCTCATCCCAAAGAAGGAAAACGGGATCATATCTGCTTGAAAATTCCTTCAGCATATCAAGGCAGGACTTCCAAATCATAACATTCAATTTTCCTTCTGAGGTCCTAATGAAAAGAACTTGGCTTTGAGAGAAGAGAGTTTTGCTGAATAAGACTATTTGCTCTATAGAGAGATTATCAAGAAAGAATGCACAAAGTAGGAAATGCTGTAAGTAAAACTACAGTCCTCAAAGCTTTAACCATATTGTTAATACATTTTTATTATTATTTAGTTTTAAACAATTGGCTACAATGAACTGCAATCACACCTACAAGGAAACTACTAAAGGCAGAAATTTGTATCCTTACTGGTGATTTTACTAGAGACCGTGACTAGAGAAAGAAAGAAATTTCTGTGAAAGATGGTAAGCTGAGAAGGAGAAAGAGAATATATTTTGAAGGTCAAATCTGGAATAATTTTAAGATCAAGATCTATTATTGTGCATCAGAACAATATTGGAATTATTTCAAAGAAAGAAATTTCAGGACCTTGCAACATGATACATCATCTAGGACCTCTTATATTTTTGTTGAAAGACATACAATCTTGATAGCATTGTTATAGCAACTGAAATTCTAGTCAGTTAGAAGCATCTAGAAATCTTGGCAAGGTGAAAACTTGAAAAGCCAGATGTATACTTCTTTGAATCTTGGTAGAAAAATGCTTGGATTTATAATTTGAATTTCATGCTAAACTTCAAAAATTGTTTCATGAAGTAGTTCTTTTCACTTCTCTTTTTCTCTGCAAAAAAGAGCACATAGCCTGGCTACAGCTTCTGAGCATTCTGACTGTAAAGAGACAGTTCACTCAGTGAGGCTGAGAAGACAATGCATTAATTTCCACTCCATTTATAATGTGTGGATAATTATTGTTTACAAAGGACCTCCACCTCCTTCTTCTATCTTGCTGTCACAAAGATCTAATTAACTAGAAATCTGTGAAAATCAAACTCTCCAGACTGCAGTGTTCACCTGTGTGTGAAGGAATGACTGACTGAGCACTAAATCTACAACAGCAAATTCTGCTTCACCCACAGTGCCATCAGAAAACTATTTTCTGGCTTCACCTGAGCCACTGCCTCTCACCTCTTATGGCTGTTCCTAAAAGGAAGTCTGGATAGATCATGAAGCAGCCCCAAGTTATCACAGCTTTCTTCTAGATTATGAAGCTTAAATAATGATCCATCACTCATGGTGCAGTGAGATGAAAACTGTTCATTCAAGAATTATTAAAGATTTCCCTTGGTCAATGCCTCAAAGCAGAGAAGAAAGTAGCTATGAGCAGCAGCTATTTAATCAGGAGGATTTTTATCCTCCTTTGAATCTTTAGGAAATCTTTCAAAAAGCTACTTCAACAAGTATTCTCAATGACTTCGTAGTCCAGTAAGACAAAACATTTTGTACCTTGCTGTCACCTCAGCCTGCTTAGCCGCTAGTAAACTGACTGGTGGACAAGTTTTGCTTGTACATTCCAGATGATTTACTGACTCAAATACTTTGTGTGTTTTTTAGAAATAAATGCCATTCTATGCTGTGGGTATTTCTGAGTTTGTTAAGAATACCAAACTATCTTTTTCCTCCAGTGTAAAACAATATTACTGTGTTTTTGTGCATGGTTTCAAGTGGAATACAGGATGCAGAACAGAAAATGAGTACATGAACTGAGTAGAGAATTAAAGTTGAACTAGGGACACCAGGGCAAGATTTTTCTGTCTGCTTTTATTACAAGAAAGTGAAGTTTAAAAGTGCTTTTACTGCTAACAGCTCCAGGAAAATGTACAATTAATATTTCATATTATCGAATATTATTCATAAAATGCATTCAAGTTTAACATCATATTGCCATGTCATTGCCCTATATGGTTTTCTGCAACTACTAAATTTATAAAAATTAGGACTTGATTGATACTAAGTATGGTGTAATACCATCAAGCCCCACTATATAACAATTTGGAAACAAACAAACAAACAAGAAAACCTCCACAATTTTGCTTCCACATCCTTTCTTCCCCTTCCCTTCCCTACTCTATTTCTCTGCTTCACTCCTTATGCAGTGTACTTTTCCAGATTCTAAAGATGCTGAAAATGAGAGTTGTGGAATAGACAGGATTCTGTTGGCATAGGCAGGATTGATCAATAGCTGGTTCTCCCAGTCACAATCATCTCTTAAATACATCTGTTTATGAGAAACTACATCTGTCAATAAGGAAAGATTTTCCTATTTTCTTGGAACTATGCAATGGAAAAATTTTAAAATGAGAATTTTTTACCCTCATTTACCTAGTAATTAACATAATTTGACTATACACTCAGTGGTTTTATTCCAACCCCAAAGAATATAATTCTTTACATGACTAGCAAAATGTTGTCAGAATATTTAGGTCCAGATTGTAAATATAACAAAGACCTTCAAAGAGACTGATTTGTAATTCAGATTTTAGCACAATAATATCTCAAAATTACTCAGATTGAAGAGTTTCATACCATCAGTTCTATAGCTGAATGAGTGACCTCACCAGGGGCAATTGTACAGGCCCTGTCTGATATGGCCCCTGCAGTGGCAGCCCAGGGGACACTTTGTGGCAAGCAGCCTGGAAGGAACACTCAGCCCTTACATCACTCTGACACTAAAATATTAACTGCTGTTAATATTAACTTCCACAGTTGGTTTGGTTTTGTTTTTTTTTTCCCTCCACTATCAATGTTATAAAATTTGTCACCCTTTTCAGGTACAGTTTTGCAGTAGCCCAGTATAATTTTCTTGCTCTTTTAAAGGAAAGTTAACAGCAGTCACAGAAACTTGGCACTAAATCCTTGGCATCTTCTTGAGCATTCAAACATAACAGCTAAGAGGTAACATTTCAGAGATGTTTAAGAGGATTTAGATTAGCAGCTACTACCGGCTTTATCTGCAAGGTGCATGCATTAACACCTGTTCTGAGTTCTGAACATTTGTCCTTATTAATATTTAGATTATGTTTTACACTAAAAGCTCCCAGTATAACTGCTTACATAAAATTTCTGTGAGAAGGCCATACTCCATTTATTTCATTAGACATAACTGGATATGTAGCGTGCATATTTGGAAATGGGATATGCTTTGTAAATTTGCAATAGAATTGGAAGAATATGTAAGAGTGATATCAACATTGACACAGATTTCTTTGTTTCATTTTCATTAAGGAGTGGCTCTCCAAATTTCTGAGAATATTACCTTATTTTTCTCATCTGTTTTTCAAACCCTCAAGTCAGCATAAGCTCAATCCATGGAAATGTGTGTATACTCTGAAGGAATTGAACCACCACCACCAAGGCGGGTAGAATTTTCTCGGCTAAGGAAAACAGCAATTGTTTCTCTTAATTCTATTTGAGAATTCTAATTCTAATTGAATGATTAATTTGAATTGGGAAGCTTCCCTGCCTGACCATCCAGGAGCCACTCTGGCAGACACCCTCACACCACCTGAGCTGGGAGCAATCCCTTCACAGCTACACACCCCACATTCAGAGGCACACCAGGTCTCCTTAATGGCTAGAGCCAGGTTTCCAACAGACACCCAGATCCTTGAGATAATTTAATCTTGGCCCAATAACAAAATAACAGCTCAAACTGAATGACTGCAAGGAGGGAACCCAAACAAAAGAACTCCTGGGATTTTATTCTCATGCAGTCTAAACTTTGGAAATTCTGAGGGTTATTGGCTCCTGCCTGCCTTTGTGGTCCCTGGGATGGCAGTCCATGGCCCCTTTTCTGGGGCTCCCACCCAGAGCTCAACCTGCAGCTCCACTGCAGCTACACTCTGATCTACCTGTGCTATATGTATCCCTCAGCACATGTCTGTATAGGAATTAAAGTAGTTAATAATTCATTCTGATTTCTCTAAAACACATGACCCTTTAAAAGCCTCATGTATATAAAGCCTCATGTTAGAAAAAATATGTTTAAACCCACAGAAGTTATTGTGTTGCAGAGCATAGAGTTGCCAGAAGAAAGCATTTGAGTGGGCATTATGCTATACTATCATTAGAAACAGAATGATTTTGAATTTTTTAAAAGCAATTAACACCATGTTAATCACCCAAGAGAAACATACAGGGGACGCGTGATAAAATTTAAAACAAATATTTCAATTCAGTGTTGGTGAAGTAAACCAGTGTGCTTCAAAGGTAATTACCACTATCTTCTTGTTATGGTTTTAGATTTACTAAATTTCATTTACCAAAAAATGAGATGAGATTTTGGAAGAAAAAGGCAAAAACAGGCTCAACTTACAACTAAACAAACAGTTTATTAACACACACTATGAAAAAAAGGAACAGAAAGGAGAAAATGAAACCTTCAAAACCCTTCTCCTCCCCCTACCACTGTTCACTTTCTTACAAACAACATAGAGACCAAACGCTGTGATTTTCAGTCAGTTTCACCATTTAAATATAGTCTTTCAGCAATTCTTTAGGAGAGGAGTCTTTCTTATTCTATCACGGAATCTTCTTCCCACCAACAACTTAATACAGTTCTTTGGTGGGTTTGAACTCTCACAGAAACAGCTGCCCGAGAAAAAAACCTGCTTCTATGTGGCTTCCTCCCATTAGCAGTTTCCCAAGCTGCTTATGGGTCAGAGGTGCTTCAGACATCTGGGGTGTCACCTTTTAAAAATGAACAGTTCCAAAAGCAAAGGATTTTTCACTTCTTCACTGGTGCAGAGGCTTCT
>VWYP01019723.1:34507-49443 GCA_013400435.1 Pycnonotus jocosus
AAAAAAAAAAAAGTAACAGCAGTGATCACTTGAAATGTGAGTCAAATACAGAGTCAAACTATGTGGATAGTACAAATGGAGTTATTTGCATTTGATGCTGTAAGAAAAAAAAACATTAGATTCCCCAAAAAATCTTCAAAAGTGGCTGCTGATATCTGAGAATCTTTATGTTGGTCAGAAATATTTTGTTTGTACAAGCAGAAAATGAAAACAAATATGCAAATAAGAAAATGGGAGTCTAAAACTCTCAATTAGTTTTGTGACAAAGAGAATATTAAATCTCTATAATTACGTCAATACAGCCAGCTAAGTTGAAACAAAGTAGAGGTACATAAAATATTCCATATACTTTTTACTATTATGGTCATTAGTGTTCCAAGCTTAATGCACACTTCATTATCTAGAAATTCATGTCATTTGCATTTTAATAGGATTTTATCTGGGTTTGCTGCATCCTTTCTTTGCCTATAATATTCAATAGCTAAAGTAAGACAGTGAATAAGGATGGTAGAATTCAAATATATTCACTTGAGCAACTTAGATTTCTTCTTTTTTGTTAGTTAAAACATATTCTGACACACCAAAATCGACATCACATAACACTGATACAGGCAATTGATCTCCAAAATTACTTTTCCAAATTTTAAGGCAATTTTCATAATTTATGTAACTGATTTAAAACTTGTTTTCTGGGAGTACATCCTACAGAAAAGAAATTTCTTTTTCTCTTTTATACACTCTCTGTATACAAAGAGTACATAACTATCACACAGTATCTTGAAGAATTTTCATGTTTTTTAATAGACCTTAAGTACACCATCAAATACATTCATTAATGTCTGCTTCGTAAAAAAGGGATAGAATGCAACCTTGCATTTTTTAATATCAGCATTCACTTTTTGCTGAGAAGAAATCTATTTGATGGAAATACACAGTTTAAACAGAACTTTATTTTTCTATACTCAGATCCATTTCAAGATCTCTCCTGTAACTCTTTAACCAGTATTTACTCTTCTATAACTTCTAAAATCTACAACACTCATTCCTGATAATATCAGTAATTTGAGTTACAAAAGAAATACAAATTCTGCACTTTATACCTCTGGGCATCAAATTCTATAATTACAACAGCTATCTCTGTATAGGATTATTTTTATCTTAAAAAAAATCTGAAGGGAATGTTCACTGCTCCATCAAAAGTATGTTTTATTAATAAAAAAGAAATTCTTATCTTAAAAGCATCATCTTTATTTTAATTTGACATCTCCTCTAAAATTACAGAGTAGCTGATTATAGATATAACTTCATACAATGCTGAAGATAGGGCAAATATATCTGTTGCAACTGTTTAAAATTAATGGTCTTTCTTATCTAGGTCTGGCTCCTCATGGTGAAGAGGTATCAAGGATTACATATAAGGGGAGTTATTGTGCTCTTTAAATGGTTATATTATTGCAGCACTGTGCTATATATCTACAGTCAACATTAGTCATTGCCACCATGAACTTGTCAGACATAATTTTTAATTAAAAAATCCTGAACACATATGAAGAAAATTTATCAGACCACCCATTGAAAATTAAGAAGTATACAAAAGGTACCTTATTGTTTTCTACTTTTTTTTTTTTCCACCTGTGTTAAGTGAACATTGGAAGGACTTTTCATTTTCTCTTATATCAAAACAATGTTTTGACAACTCATTTCATGCATTTCTTGGTGGGTTCTCCAACATTTTCCTCCTTCCTTAAGGAAGCTCACTAGTGTCTTACATAGGAAATAAAAGACTGTATTTGGGTGAATAATTTGAAAGTGAAGGAATATCTCACTTCTTTAAGTAACTGTATCTTTCAGACTTGTTTCAGCATCCTATGCATTTTGTAAATCTATTATTTAATCAAACATAATATCATATAAAAACAGCCTCTTTGTAATTCTGTAAAACTAATGACCTTCTGTACTTTTTGTTAACACATTGATAACAGTGAAAATAGCAAAACCTAAGTCAAGAAAGAATGAAAAAGGAATAATGCAATACATTTTGGACTGTTATTCTCTGCAATGCTTCTAGACAGCTTTCCTAATATGCTTGCTTCTAGGTTTTCTAGCTCAAACATCGTTAACATAAAGAAAAATATTAAAGCTACAAAAAAAATCTGTAGATAAATTGTACATAAACTCCTTATCTGTTTGTCTATTCTGTTTTTAAAATGTGGGTATACCTATATTATTTAAGGTTGGTTTTTTTTTGAAACCTTGGCACAGGATGCAGACATTTTCTCTGTTTACATTCCTGCTTTCATAGCCAGCAGGATAGCCACACTACCTCTCTTCTAAAGAGCCAGTGGGTTATATTTGGTATTCAAATCTGTGGTATTAATAATGATTCAGTACTAGCTAAAGGTTTAATAATTTTCTTATGGGAACTGGACAGAACATGAAAGTAGAGCTTTTGAGCTACTGCACAACAGCAGAAAATGTTCCTGATATAAAAAGAAACAAATTATTATTGTTAATCATACTTATTATCATACCGTAACTTTTAAAAGCAGATGCAAAAAAAAAGAGCAGACAAAACCTCTATCTTTTATCTAAATATTAGCCTTTGTTAAAGTACCATGAAATATGTCAGGTCACTACACTTTTTCAAAAGAAAGATTTGTCTAAAAATCCATTCTATCACCTGCAATGGCTAATACCAGAAATAGCTTATTTGCAAAGAATTTTGAATGATAGAATGACCTTTATTCTAAGATTTTCTTAGATAAAATTTGAAAAACTTAAGATCATAAAGTATCTGGGAGGTAGCAGGTTCAGTTACTCTGAATGGGGAAAAAGGGAAATATTTGGACAAATTTTGACTGTCAAATATCACACTACTTTTCAGTTCTGTTTATGCTGAGTTTTTGTAATACTAAGGTACAGCAATATTTTATTAATTTGAAAGTGAGTTTTGAATTTCACTTACTGCTTCTAGCTGTTTTTGAAAGGCAGAACTCCTCATCAGAGAAACCTAAAAATAGGAATGAAGCAAAATCATGCAGAAAGGCATATTGGACTACATCATGGGGATTTTTGGCTGTAACTTCTAATTGAAATGCTACATTTGGAAATTTATTATTGTACTTCTTGACAGCAGTGAGCATCATTAGAACAATCCTCAACACTCAACCTGTTAGTTTCAGAAAATAATTGCCTGAGATATCTATTTGACAACACATGCTGCATGGTGTTTTATGTCAAACCTTGTTCTTCACAGAACTTAAATGTAAAGAATATTGCCAGTTAACTCAGAACACCTTTCTGAAGCTCACAGACAACTGTATTAAAGCATCTTTCTTAATATGTGTATTTAATAGGAAGTAAGAAACATGACCTTCTGAGGAACATTCAGTTTCTTCAATAAATCGGTTTTTAGAAGACATGAGGTACTTAGATCCTAATTTGTTTTTCCAAGTCATAATATGAAAATCTTGCCCATGGGCAAGTCTAAATATGTTCACATAAATTTAAGTCTGAACTTGAAACATGATCTTTCTGTGTAATATAACATAAGTTTTTACCATTTTTGATACATTACTTCATTTATATATATGCTTCTATTTAATAATTATTCTGAGCTCTCTACGTCATCACTAAGGAGACATGACTGGAAAAGGAATTGACTGTACTATGATGTCTGACTTTGGAAATTTATTTTACCTGTACTCTCACTCACAGCATTTTCTTTTAAAAATAGCAACATTAAAGCAAATAAAATCATAGACAATGAGATAAGCCATTTGCAAATTTTTACACATGAAAGGTTTTCAGATATAGGTGAAAAAAGGACAGATTAATAAAAACCATTATTAACTACAGCCATAGTAAATCACTCAAAAGTAGTTAATGGTGGACAGTCAACTCAATACAATGCTCTGTGATAGCAATTCTCCCATTTCTGGAGTTGCAAATCCTGATCTTTCAAAGTAGGTTAAGGAAACATTAAGAACCCTTCCAGAATGAGAGAACAGCTGACAGTTACAACTGTGGATTGCTTTGCTTTCCTGGGGCCTCATTCAGATTTTATGGTTCTCTTGCTCTCTTAGTTGCTTTCCTTTCCTGTTGACTGAAACTGACTGAAGCAGTTGGTGTGTTAAAGAAACAATTCATGCATGAGAACATATGCTGTGTGCGTGAACTAAACCTGTGTAGAGCCCCACATTCTGCTCTAGCTCCTTGTCATCCCCCAGAATGACTGGCAGGGGGAACACTGACCTGTGCAGACAGCTGCACTTCCAGAGAACAACCAAAGTGTGGCTGAAGGGCAGCTGTGAAGTTGTTCTGAGATGATGATGACAGGGCAAAGGAGCATCCCTGGGCAGCACAGCACTTGGGAGCCCTCTCAGGGGCAGCAATTATATTTTCAGCTGCCTGACCCACCTTCCCCTCTACTGCTTGTGAAATATGTCAGCATTTATGTTTAAATATGATCACTAACAAAAGGCTTCTTTCTGGAGTCTTGAGTTTCTTCTCAGCACCTTTTTCACTGCTTTGTCAGCACAGCTTCTTTCCACTGTTGCATTCTTTTCCCTTTCCTTTTTGAGGTGTGCAATCAAAGCAGCAACTCTGTATTTTCTTCTGCAGGCAGGTGTAGAGATAAAGAGAGCCCCAGTCTCCAACTGTGAGCCCTCCCTTAAGATTTGTGACCCAGAGGTTCACAGTAGGGATTTAAATCTTGATCTTCCTATAACCCTGAAAATAAGATAGACAATGCTATAGTTATGTTGGGGTTTTTTTCTGTTTATTTGTACTTTTCTTCTTGTGGTTCTTCTCAATGTCAAGAGAAATTGACTGCTTACAGATCAGAGTCTCCTAGGTTTATGAATTTGCACAATGTTGTGCCAAGATAAATTTATTTGATTTAACTATAGCTTTTCTTCTCTTTTTCTGAGAATATTCCTGTCAGACACATAGATCTGGAAGCTGCATTTGTAGGTGATTGAAGAGCATGATTTATCTCTATTTTTCTGAAAGCATATACATACTGAATAAATAATACAGAACTGCTTAAATTAATAGAGTCATATGCAGAAATCCAACACATAAGCAAAATGACATTTAGAGTTTTTCTGAAAATATAGGTAACAAAATTTGATTATCATTGCTTTAGAAAGAAAAGAGAACACTGTCACATATAAGATGTATGCCAGAAAGCATGTATTTTATTTTTAAATATAAATCACCTAGTAAGAAATTTAGTAGGTGTAGTTCAGCTAGTATCAGATTTTTTTAATTTTCTTTTTTTCCTGAAGGAACTAAAAATATATTCCTTATAAATTACTTTCTGTGCTATTCAAATAGTAAATTTAAGATAGTCTGAGAACTCAAACCCATGAATATTGCAAATACTCTGATGTCTGATAAAAATACAGAAGTTGTTAAGGAGAAAGAAAAACTTCTCTACAGTTTATCTAATTGTTTCTTCAATCTTTATCTATTCGATGGGAAAGCTTAGAATATTCAGAAGAGCTTAGGTTTACCAACAAAGCCATTAAGAATCATGCATATGATTTCTCCTCTCTTTATTTCCTATGCTTTTTTAATGTAAAGAGACGATGCACACAAATTAGGCTGACCACATATCTATGAGAGTCAAACTCTTGGAACTCTTGCAGTACTTGTTTTTGGAGATATTCTGCTGTGAACTAAAGCTAAAAAAAAAAAAAAAAAGTGTGTTATAATTTTCTTTCTATCCATACTTCTTTCTGAAGGTGATAACATTTCAGTCTCATTATAAAATACTGCCATAGCAATTCACCACATTTTATATCTTTTTTTGACCAGCAAGAGAGGATGCAGAGGGCAGTATTGTCTGGTTCTTTCTGGATCGTGTCATCAGAGTCAAAAGTTCACAAAAGCACCTAGCAACCTTCCAAAATCAAGTACATTATCAACAAGCAAAAATATATTAAGCCAGTATACATGCATCTTTTTGGTAATGAAAAGCAGAATATTTACCTTGAAGACTACTAGATCAATATATCAGACTTTGGGTAAGAGCAAAAATGATTTATATGTTAAAATTAATTATTTATCTTTATGGATTATGTAAATACAATTAGCACTTAAGTCTCATTTGAATGAGAACACATATTATTGCCTCTTTTTGGACTTGTACTAACACCTTGATTAAAATCTAAAATCCTTCACTTGTTTCAGTCTTGTATTTACATATAAACTTTCTGTGGCATTTTCTTGAATTGCATATGCAGGATTTTTTATTTTTTTTTTTGTAATAAAAGCGTCTGTGAAATTGTGCTTGCCCTTGCTACTAATGTATCAAGTATCTTCAAATGGTTCTCAATGGTACTACTGATCTTCATGAATAAAATAAACATTAAAACCCAGCAACATTGCCTTGTTTCAGTTCTGCCTTAAAACTCATCTCATGTCACACCTGAGAAAAATAGGGTAGTACGTGCTCCATTGATTTAAAAAGCATTTGTCTAATAACCCACCCACTTTACTTATCTATTTACTGCATTAAACTCTCTATGTTATTCTGTGGTTTTCATTTAACAATGAGCATTGCTCTTAAGTAATTTTTTGTCCATTTCAGAATTTTTTTTTAATACACATTTTCTAGCACAATAGAAACCTCATTCCTGAAGTCCTGGTAAGTATATTTTAGGATTACCACAGATCCAATGATGATCATAAATCAATTTATTAAAATTAATGATTTAAACAAGGGATACAAGTGGTATACAGCTACTGTATTCTCCAGAGCTTAAATTTCAAATATTACCCTCATCCACAAAAGGACTTAGTTCCTTACTTGCATTAAAAAAAAAAAGGGAGAAAAAAGCCAAACATATTAGTGCTCTGTGCTAATCATATAGAAAATAGGTAATAAATCCCCTTTTCTCAGGCACTAAGAAGTCCAGGATTTTAATTTCTTTTCTATGCTTTAAGTTTCATTACAGTACATGTATCTGTGATCTGCAGCTTTGGAATTAATAATTTTTATTAATATATTTATGCTTTTAGACTCTTAATCAATATCAAAAACTCTGTGTACAAATAAGTATCACCCCAGATATCAATCTGTGCATTTCTAATCATATTTGTTTTCTGTAAGATTCATTTATGAAGATGTCATTGTAAATCCTTCCTCCAGCTATACTATAAATGTTCCCTTCTAATAGTTTAGATTAAGCATATAATATCTGCCTGCAAAAATTATGGAGTACCAGTAACAAACCCTCCACTGCTCACTTCATATGCATATATATATATATATATATGTGCACGAATGCATGTGTTTGTGCATGCAACCCCACCCCCACAACAACCCAGTAGTATAATAAATATAAAAAAGTAATTCAAATAACTGGGATGTTATTTTCTCCAGTTAGGCTATGACATTTTTGAACATTCAGACACCTGATAGAATTATGCAGTCTTATTGAAAATAAAGATACCACCATATTGCACAGGGCATTGATATATATGCTTTGCTTTTTTCTGTAACAGCAGCTGTTATTTGGGTTTTTAGATCAAAATGAACTCTATAAAAGAAATGCTACCTCTGGCAGTGGGAGACAAGGGTAGTTTCTACAACCTTATTGATAATCACTGATGATCTATTGCACGAGGAAGGAGAAGAAGAAGAAAGGAGATGTTAGAGCTACAGACATTCTCCCTTATAAATTCCAACACAGTATCAATAGCTCCATATGTGATAGTCCAGATGATCTGTTTTACACAGATTCTGAATTCAGTTTGGCCTTAGCTAGAGATGCTAACTTGTATTTCCCTGGGTCAAACCTGGACTGTTTGGAATACTGAACCAGAACTTTTACAAAAGAAATGTAGAATACCATAAGAATGCCTATAAGACACCTAGAAGTAACAGATGAAAGGAAAAAAAAGGCATCACTTTTCATAAGTCTTTGCAATGTTGGAGATCTGACAAGTAACATGTCCAGAATTCTCAATGCCTTGTTACTTCAATTCCATTTTTTTAAAAACACTTTTCATTACACAGAAATCATGACACATTTTTATCTTTTATCTCTTCAGCAGAAGAAAAAATATCAGCTCTAACTGTGAAGAAATAGATAGAAGCTCCTTCACTGGAGGCCAAGACACCCAGATCAAGATCTATTTCTAAAACCTGAGTCACTTGTTTGTCAGATCAGTAATAGAATTCTTGGAGACTTACTTTTTTTCTTCCTTTTTCTCATATAATTTTCACAGTATGAGTTAAAAGAGTTTAATAAATCTAAGGTACAAAAAGGCTTATAATGAACCTGTCAAGGGCCTTGCTTGTAATTTGCCTGAAAGTATATTATTTCCTGAGAATGTAATTCTGTCTTCATATAATTCTTCCTGAAAAGCCCAATGCAGAACCCTGAAAATGGATGTTGACAATTTTGAATACTATCCACTGGTAGTTGTTATCAGAATATGCTGCATGAAATGACTTAGAATAAAGATCAAGTGTAAATCAACTTCATCTTGCAAAGAAAAGTAATTTGATGTTTTTTCCTGAAAAAAATTCCTGTCTTCTGAAATGGTTGAACCTAGCAATATATAAATGTACCTTTCTAATTGTTAGCAAGCTTTTAATACCATTTAAGTACTACTGTTCAAGTTAATGACATCAGTGTTAATTTTTTTTTTTTAATATTCCTCATGATAGTAGCAGTGGGATAAGAGTGGAGTTGAACAAACATTGTATTCTACAATTCATTTTGCATAGACAATATCCAGCTGGTGTATAAATCTGTGATTATTCTTCACTACCTCTTTCAGTGCAGCACTTTGTTCAGCACACTTTGTTCTGAGAGTTTCTGGGGATGAGTAAGGCTGGCACTTCTATCCCTAATATACTCTGTAGGGAGTAGAATCATGGGGAGATGATCTGGTTTAGTGCAGCAGTCTTTACATTTTGTAAATCCCAAATTATGCTCAGCAAGGAAGGGAACATGGCTGTTTGCCCTTGAAAGCAGTAGAAGAGTGATCCGTCTGGTTTCCTTTTGTTTCAAAAAGAGTAAAATAAGACAATACTTATTGTGTAGAAGTTCTTTCTTCACAGGATGCAGTGAGATTTAAGTTATATTTAACCCAAATGACAGAGTCACAAGATCTAGTCCATACTTAAATGTCTTCAATTTAACACGGTTTCAAATGTGTTCTTAGCAATATGAATATATTTTCTTCATGTAATATGTTTCCTTCTATTCCAAGTTTTTCTTGATTTCATGAAGAGAATTTTTGGAATATTTCTGATGGCTAAACACATTTTTTGGAATCACTACTCTTGAAAAAATATTGCCTTATTTTCTGTAGTCTAGACACTGAGCAGTTCAAAGCAATCCCATGACTACAGTGTAACTATCCCCTTTTATTACTAATACAACTGATATGTCCATATGAGATTTAGTATCTCATATGGAATAGCAGAATTTAGGATTATGACTAATAATACACTAATAAAAAAAAAGCTTACATAAGAAATCAAAATTAGATGGTTTATCTGAACTGATCTGATGTAGAGCAAGATTTTTCAACATTTGGGGGACATTTTTATCTCATGTCCTTATCCATAAACATGTATAAAGAATCACAGAAACACATAATATATTGATTTCTGCAATTATATTTACTCTGGTATTCATATACTAGTATATTAAATTTCCATGTTGCTTGCCGGGCTCCTGGAAACTGATCCAGCATTAATTATAAAGTATCATAAAGTGATAGATGAAGTATTGCTAAAGGATATACTCTATGTTTACTTTTGTCATAGTAATATCAAAAGTTTGCCAATCGGTAGTACAAACCACCCAAAATCTGTCTGGACATTAATGATTGAGCCTCTGCAAGGTTATATTCTTTCATTATAAGAGACTTGATGGATCTCTCAATTTAGACAAAATATCAAACACTATTCCTGAACACTGAATCAACTCTGTTGGGGTCAGAACATGCCTGAGAATATTTGAAAAAATACTTAGAACTTCTAGTGTTTTAAGAAAAGAAATGATTGTAAGGCACCATAATAGGTCTTTTAAAAATATTTTTTTTATTTATTTGCTAGAAGGTAACTAGTTGTGAATGTTTATTTCCAAGGCACCTTATTGCAAATTAAAGAAAGTCACATGACAACAAATATGACAACTCTAAAGGACATTTGTGAGGAGCCAATTCAGTTTGGTTGTGCCTCAATAATGCTTGTCAGAGGCGTGGAGGGGGGGGGAGGTTGCACATGTCCCATGTCCAGGAGGCAGCCAGGAGAAGATGGAGGAAAACCTTGTTTCTGGGGAGACTTTGCCTGGCCACCAGTCCATGTCTACATGGGACAGGCAGGGAAGCACTGAAGACACTGTATCCCAGAGACACTCTGCAGTCAGATGGTGAAAGGTCTGAAGCAATGGACTGCACTGGGACATTGGACTAGGACAACGGTGTCCTGTCAGCAGGCAGACTTGGGGAGGAGCCAGGGGTATAAAAAGTAAATGCACCCCAAACTGTGGGGGCTGTTCTGTCCTCTTTTTTTTTGACTCTCTGGGGTCTTTTCGAACTTGCTTTTGGAGTCCTGCCTTTTGGCCCTCCTGCCCTCACTGGTTTTTGCTCGGCATCATGTCTGTCCTGCCTCCCTGTGTCCCTCACCAACGTCTTGCCTGCTTCGTCTCTCTGTCCCTGCCTGAGCCATCTTCATCCAAAACAGCCTGCCTCCAAACCTGCCCACCACTTGTGTTACCCTGTTCAGGTTTCTGGACCTCCTGCCCAAGCACCCCTCACCCCCTGTCCAGTCCCTGTCACTGGGGTTGCTGTCCCCAGGCAGGCAGCATGCACAGCCCATGCCTTGGGTACATGGATGGCGTTCCCTGACCTCTGGTGGTAACACCCTCTTTTTCCCTCTGTCTCCCCTCTCCTTCTCTCCCTCTTATTTTTCTTCCTCTTGCTCTGTCTTCTCTAGCCCTCTTTAGTAGAGTCACTCCTTTTATTTTGTCTTTTCATTGCCAATAAATGGCTCTCAGATACATTTGCCTTGTTTGGCTTAATTTTGCTCCCAACCATCCATCATTAAAATAACTTCTTGCAGTTCCCAACACTGGAACATGACAACTCTATACTGTGCATTTATGCAAATTTTCAACTGGGATTTTTGTCTCTTGCCTTGAAGGATATTTTTAAAAATGCAGTGAAACAATAGGAAAAAAAGGCCTTAAATCCTCTTATTCAGACAACTGATAGGGCAGCCATACTTGTGTTCCCAGATATCCCTCTGCTGGTCAGAAGAAATGCCTGCCAGCCACTTCTGCACGCAGATCTGTCCATTAATTATGGCCTTTGCTGAGATAATATCACTGTTTTCTGTTCCTGATCCAAATAAAATCGACTGGCAGGTCTTTCTCACCTATAAACTCGACTAAAAAAGGACAATTAGACAAGGACAATTAGACCTATAAACTCGACTTAAAAAGGACAATTCACAGGGACTGGCCTGTCTGCTTCCTTCCACCAATTGATCCAAAGATTTATATCCATTTCTATGAAGTGGCACTACCCTAGCTGTTTGACCTTTTCTTTTTTCTTTTTCTTTTTTTTTTTTTGTGATGCCCACTATTATTGCTAAAAGCTGCTATCACCATCTCTTTAATATTTTATGCAGTATATCTTAATAATTTGTAGCTAAGTAGCTTACCAAACTACTAACTATAGGTGATTGAAATGCTAACACAAAAAAGCTTATAGTTTTGGGGTTATTTTTAAGATAGTTGTCCCAAAATCATTTGTTTCATGTTTTCTGACATTGTACTGGAAATAATGAACTGCATTATTTATAAGTCTTTCCACTTATCAAAGGAAAGGGATTTTTTTTTTTGAATCTAACACGTATGCTTAATTTGAGAGATCAATGAACTCTCTTATATCCCATACTTTTGCAGAAGATTAAAATTTTCTGAAAGTTCATAATTCTTATCAACCATTCACAATACACAAAATCATCTCCTATTTTATTTTGAAAGCGCAGATTTTTGGAAGTCTTTTCAGAATGTATATTTTCCTCTTTCCATGACAGCTGCTTCAAAATCTTTATTGTCCCAAAAGAAACAAAATTGCCTGGATTTTCAGTGCTAATCATTTCACTTCCGGGCATGTGGAACAATCTGTTGCTTATTTTTCAGCACTAGCTAGTGTGATTTAGAAAGGATTGGAAAGATCTATAAGGATTTCACACAATCAAATTAATGGATTACTTGTACAAATATTGCAGTACACAATTTTTTATTCACAAGCAGATTAAACAAACACCAAGTAGATCAATATCACTTGGTGTCCAGTTCTGGGCTCCTCAATTTGGGAAAGATGTTGAGGTGCTCAAACACATCCAGGGAAGGGCAACAAGGGTGGTGAAGGGCCTGGAAAGCCCTGTGAAAAACAGCTGAGGCAGCTGGGCTTGTTTAGCCTGGAGAAGAGGCTCAGGGGAGATCTTATCACTCTCTACCTGAAAGGAGGTTGTAGCCTGGGTGGTGGTTGGTCTCTTCTCCCAGGTAACCAGTGACAGAACAAGAGATCACAGACTAAGCTGCACCAGGAGAGGTTTAGGCTGAAGAGTAGGAAAAAAATCCTTCACAGTTAGAATGATTGGACACTGCAATGGGCTGCCTAGGGAGGTGTTTAAAAAAAGACTGGATGTGGCACTCAGTACCATGATTTAGTTGATAAGGTGGTGTTAGGTTATAGGTTGGATTTGATGATCTCAAAGATCTTTTCAAACCTAAATAATTCTGTGATTCTGTGATCACAACTTAGCCCAATAAAAAATATGGAGTTTACCTCACTGAATGTTGCATTTCAATTAATACTTATTCTCCATTTCTACTCTTTCTCCTTGTAGCATGAGAAGCACCAAGAACAGCAGCAGCAGAACCCTACTGACAAGGGCCACTGCACAAGTCACAACCTCAGGTGTGTCAATATGAGAACTAAAATTCTCACAGAGGCTTCTTACCTTTTAGGAATACATGATATGAAAACCTGAATAGAGAAGTCTGTCATCATGATATGGAAGCTGTGGATAGGGAAGTGATTAATGATAACATTGATTCTGAAGCATTTACTTTCCAAATGGAACCTTTTATTAACAGAACTTTTTAACTTCAAAACGAGGAGTGGTGGCACTACTGTTACTGTTAGGCATCATGCAAGTTGTAGAAGATTAGATAAGAAGTCTCTAGTCAGAACTCCTGTAAAGAAAGTCACCGTTGTTTCTGTGAAGAACATTGTTCCAGAGTCATAATTTCATTTGAGACAAAAAGCTAACTGTACCTTGGACAGATAAAACAGCAAATGCTTTCACCATTTTTTTCTGTGGTGAACTCACTGGATCAAAAATGTAAATTAAGACACAATAAAACACATTTTATTTAAACAAACACAGATAAGACCACTGCCTCAACCAGGAATCTAGCAAAAAAATGCATTCACACAAAAGAAAATTATGTAAAGAAAGACAAAAACTGCTGTGCATTTTTAACATCTAGTTCCTGTATTTTCTTTGTATTTTTGATACAATATAAATGTCCACAGAGAATGAAAAATGGGAGATATCTGCTAAAGTAAATATCACACATCATTACAAGTGGTTTGCTTTTAAACTGTATTTGACCAAAGAGGGAGAGACAAGAATCATCATCTTCAAGGAAGATAAATCATGTCTCAGTCCAAGGCATGAGAGAAGTGAGGCTGCTGCTGCACCATGCCTGCAGGTTCAACTAGTAGCAAGGCTTTCATGAATACAGATATAAACAATGGTTTCACTCTGCTCTCCTCTCTGTCTAAATGTGAAAAAAGTTCACGGGTAAAAATATATTTATATGCATTTGTACAGTGAGGGTCTCTCCAGCAGCTGGGCTGTCTGAGTCGTTCTAGGTCCTGGGTCCTGGACCCCAGTCTCCCAAGCTGTCCTGGCCCTGGGCATAAAAGGTCCCACTCTGCTTGTTGGTATGGATTCTTGCACACACAAATGCACACATAAATCCTCATCTTGACCTGCCAGGGACTCCCCTGGTACCACACCTGAGCCTCTCTGCTCTCAGCCTTAGAGACACACAGGTGCTCTCACACACACCACTGATGAGCTCTTATGTAATCTAAAACACTGTATCACTCAAATATTTTTTAATGTAGGCATGAACATGAAAATAAAACTTTTGGTTGGTTGGATTGTTGGTTTTCTTTTAATTTGGAGTAAAGCACCAAAGAAGATTCCTGAGAAATCAGATAAAGCATAACATTAAAGAAGTGGGAGACAGAAGTAAAATGCTTTCTATAAAAATAAAGAGGTTTTAAGAAACAGAGAAATGTTGAGACTTCCATTTAAAATAACATATGCACAATGTATTTGCATGTTAAAATAGTTTATGCAAATCTGGGGTAGCTATCATGTTCCTGACAGGTTTTTAATGTGAGATTAGCTCAACAGCAATTCTTTGTACTGTTACATTATTTTTGCTATTTGTTCAATTCTTCTATAAAAACTTGTCAGTTCCATTTATTTAATATTTATGATTTTTAATTAGGTCATAGGAATCATTGGTTCCTTTCAATAATGCATTTTCCCTAGAGTTTTCAATAAGATAAAAACTGTTCTTTCAACGTTTCAACAATAACCAATTATACAATTCAAACTCCAAACTATAAATTCTTTTCAAAGTCAGGAGAACTTTGATTTAGTCATTTCTGCTCTATATCACTCTGGATTGTTTAGGCTACTAAATGGCTACAAAGACTCCAGAGAAGATATTATGCAAGTTTTATCTTCTTCTTTCACTTTTGTAGGATGCCCTTTCACTGATTCTTCATATGTCTGCTAATTGTGGCAAAAGAGGCTAAGAGGCAAAAGGGTGACACCTGATTTGTGTTGGGTAGTGAACAGA
>VWYP01019724.1:0-10051 GCA_013400435.1 Pycnonotus jocosus
TGGCATATAAGTGTAAATAAAGAAACATAAGAAAGAATATAAAGGGGCTGTGACTGCCCAGGGGTGGGGAGTTCTCTGATGGCCGAGGCACAGCACAGACCTTGGCCAGGCACAGGGCGCACTGCGAGAGAAGAAATAATAAACAGAGTGATAGACCTTGAAAAAACAAGAACCTGATGACTTTGCTTCTTTCTTGTGTCTGGCTCAGAGCCTTTCAGAGGGCAAAAAAGGACTTTAAACCACCTGAATCTCAGAAAACCAACCTAAGAATGAATGATACTGAGTGTGAGGTTTGCAGAAATGGGCCCCACAAACATTTATTCCTGCCTTTTCCCCATGTTGGATCTCAATTCCCAGTTTGCAGGAAAGCCTGGGTGCTTTCCTGCTTCTCACTTTGATAGGGATGAGATGCTTCAAAATACACAAAAAGACAATAATGTGTAAGTCTGAACTGGTAAAGGGCAAGAATATCTGAGTGTAAAGCAGAACAGAATAAAAGTCAAACAATATTGCTTGAATTGAGAGGAGCCCTCAGTGGATTCTGCACCAGTGAGTGGACAGGGATTTTTTAGAGGCTGAGTTGGTTATTATGAATTTACACTGGGCTGTATTAAAGACCCTGCACACGTTGGTAATTAACCAAAGTCTATTCTCCATGTATTGGTGCTTACTTTTGCCAACCACTCACATCTGATGCCAATGCCTTGGAGAACTGATCAAGTTCCTGACTTGCAGATAATTGAGAATTACTTTGTTGTGGCTTATGACTTTTTACAAATGTAAAACTAAAATAAGATTTAGTAGCTGTAATGTTGCTCTTGAATTGAAGTCTGAAGGGAGTTGCAGCAGAGCCTTGCATGACTTTCCCAGTAAATGTAATTTTTATCATGAATGATATTAAATTGCTAAAATAATTATAATTTCCATACTAAAGACTCCTGTTTTATACTCTTATTTTATACAGTCCCTAAAAATCCTTTGAAGGACCTTGATAACACAAAACATTTGCTCATGGTTTTTGGATTATTTTATCTTCCAATGGCTTGCTGAACAGTGACAGGCTGGTAGTGCCAGCTTTTATTTAGAACAAAAAGAACTGTTGAAAACTAGTTTTAAATAGTTAAGTCTGGGTTCTAGCAGTGAATTTTAGAAGTTACAAATGACTGGAATACTTATCCTGTGTAACAAGTAGCTGCACCAGAACACTGCCCTAATGGCAAAAACTGTGCTGACTAAATGTGTAATTAACTCTGTCCTTGGAAAGCTGAAGATTTACTCATGCAAAAATCAGCAATCCAGTACAGTGTGAAAGTTGCTTTAGTCAGATGAAGAGAGACTGGGAATTTCCCTTTCACATGCAGAGGACAGCACACATTCATTTTTTTAATGAAAAAATCTCCACCATTCCTTTTTTTTTTGATGTAGTAAAGGATAGCACTTGGTTCCATTGGGAAGAAAATCACTAATATGGGAGACAGCATCACTGATTATTTCAACATCAGGCATTATTATTATTATTATTATTATTCTTCGACATTTCTAAACCTCCAGCTCCTTGCAGTCAGTGTATGGCTCAGGTTGGAAGGGTCCCATAAGGACAATTATTAAATCCATTTCCCTGCTCCTCACAGGGCTGCTGAAAACCCAGCCATTTGACTGAGAATGTCCTTCAGATGCT
Source organism: Pycnonotus jocosus (assembly GCA_013400435.1). NCBI lineage: Eukaryota > Metazoa > Chordata > Aves > Passeriformes > Pycnonotidae > Pycnonotus > Pycnonotus jocosus. The sequence goes on from VWYP01019724.1 coordinate 1,679, forward strand.
CCATGAACTGTGCCAGGCTCAGTGCTGTGTTCATTTCCAGGGACAGACCTTCCTCCCAGTGCAGAACCTTTTCCTGATGCCCAGCCTGAGCTTGTCCCGACTCAGCTTTGCTCCATTTCCCCCTGCCCTGTTGCTGGTCCCCAGAGTGAGATCTGCACCTTCCCCTTGCCCCACTTTCTAACAATTAACCTATTTTTAATGATCTCTTTTTCAGATTTTTTTTTTCCCTATGCTGCTGATTTTTTGATAGTCCATATATTTTTATAACAAGATACTTCAGGGCAGTTTTCCAGGTTAAAAATCACAAACCCATAGAGAAGAATGAGATTTTTATTTGTCTTTGATGGAATATCTGACTTTCCAGACCCACATTATTCGAATGTTTTCCTAATCCAGGTACACAAATAAAGAAAAAGTTTGTTAATGTAGCATTATTGAAGAGAAATTGTACACATGGTTTTTAAGAAAAGTCATTCTCAGGTCATGTTAGTGGAATCCAGAGAGGCAGCAACAACATCATTATATCTGGGAAAATCCTATTTCAGTCCAGAATCCAGTGCCTTTGCTTGTAATTTACTTTCTAGTTCTGTAAGGGTCTGCACAGCAAATCAGGGTTTTCTCCAGAAGAATCCATGCATGGTCACTGATTCAGGAAGAAAATTCTGTTCTGTGTAGTGCTTTCTCCAATTTTCCAAGGTATACTGAGAACAAGATATCAAATTATTGTCCCCTTAATGTTCCTGGACTGGTGCTTAAGTGAATATAGGTGTGTGCATATATCCAGGGCACTTTTTGCTGTTCCAAATCAGAGATGCACAGAGTTGTCTTTAATCCTGCTGAATGTTGCTCTAATCCTTTGTTTTGTTCCCCAACAGATTTGGTATTGCATTCACACACTGAATTTCCTTGATATTCCTTAATTGCTAACAAAATGCCTTGAATGACTCAGATTTGGAATAACAGCAGAATGTGGTGACTGCTGAAATTACTGATGTAAATGTTCTTTCTCAGATTTTTTTCTTTTCTTTTCTTTTGTGTTTCAGGTGATATTTGAATCTGTCTCTTTGAAAGGACATCCCGGGTACATAGCTGTGGATGAAGTCAGAGTTCTCGCCCATCCCTGCAGTGAGCATTCTTTATTTTTCTGACTCTCCCAGCGTGTTGTAGGCAACAGTTTGTAGTCTAGAGGAGAGATTCACCCAGTTGGGTCAGCACTAAAATGTCTTGTCTCCCTCTAAGACCCCCAAAGACAGTCAGCCTTGCTTAATTACACACCTTTGCAAGCTGTGCAAAAGGCAAAGCTGCTCGGAGTTTATACCTAGTGGAGTTCTTTCTTCTTTACTTGTTAACAAACTGATTATTTTATTATTTCTTAATCTTCTTGCTGTAGAAAACAATCTAAAAAGCATCTCATAATAACCTGTGTGGTTAACTTCTGAAAAGAACAACCAAACAAATTGTTTTCAGTGTATCCTTGGTAAGAAGCCTGTCCCAAAGGCTGGTTGGTTTCAACATATCAGACCTGCTCAGAAAGCTGTGAAGAGATTAAAAATTAATCTTATTCACACATTGCACTTATCCAGGAGTAGAAACTAATGCAAGTTCTTTAGACTATTCAAAAATGTTAGTGCTGCATTTCTTCTATTGCAGACACAACAATAAGCTGAGATTTATTTGCTTTTTTCTTTAAATAATTATTGTGCCTCAGTCTTTGAATCTGAACTTGTTTGGTTCATTAATCCACCTTCAGTGGGGCTTGAGGACTTTGTATATTTTTTGGATGGAATGTACAGTTACTTGTAAAGATTTTTTTTTAACAACCCCTCTTTCTGGCTCATGGTTTCAGTAAGTCAGTGACAGCTGCTCACAAAAAAAAATGATGGATCATATGGATGGAGTGAAATCAACTGCTTTTGCTGTGATCAGAATGTCAAAGAACATCTGCCATTCAATGTGACAGACACGGTTCTGCTCAAGTTTAACAGGACATTTCTGATAACTGCAGTACGGTTAATTGCTGCTTAAGTAAATTATATTTGTATTTACCATGTGCTCGTTGCTCAGGCCTTTGGGTGCATTTACTTCATTAAGGAATACTTACAGTCTGTATTAACCAGATGTTGCTGATAACTGGCAGCATGCAGACAAATCCCCAAATGGTCTGTGCCTTCCACAGCGTGTTGGGTGATTGCTGGTCCCTTCACTGGGAAAGAGCCCACTAAACAAACCATGGGGCAGTCTCAACAAGAAAATTATGGGATTTAAAGCAGTTAGGCAGGATGCTGTATTGCATCCCTGCTTAATTAAGTAAACTGATTTTGAATCCATTTCTTCAAGTATACACACGTCCTTCCTCAAAATTAGGTGCATTCTTGGTGACTCAACAACAAAATGATTCAAACAGGGTTGGTTGATTGGGGTTTTTTTCTTCCAATCTGTTTGCAAGCCCCAGCACACAGAGCTCATTACAAGCTGCAAGTCCTCTGCAGTCTGTAAATGCTGCTCCTGTCTGGTTCCCAGTGCTGCCTTTGTTGTTCAGCAGTGACAGTCACCAGGGTAAACGTCACCCACGTGTTCCCTTTCCCTGTACAGCCTTTGCCCCTCAGATTCCTTTTACAATTGTTGTACATCAAAACACAGGGACCGTGAAGCTCCTGGTGACCCTGGAGGTTACTGAAATCACTGGGCTTATTTCTTCATTTCTGCTTTACCTTCACAGATGACAAAGGCAGGCAATCCAAAGTCAGCAAAACCAGTGAAATGCCCCTAATGACAGAGTAATACAGAAAAATAAATGTATTGCTGATGCTGCCTCTTGTTTTCCTTTGTCCTGTGAAGCAGTACACTGGAATATCCATTTTCCTTATGCTAAAAGCTCATAGACTCTGTGTGCATGAGCCCTTGCCACCACAGCACAACCCAGAAACGGGGCAGACCTAAGGACCAGGGCTTTGGCATCGGTGGGACTCCACACCTTTGTATTTGTAGTTGACTTACAGCTGCACACTTTAGACTGGAGGCACAAATATCAGAATTATCCTGAAATACCGTCTAGAACGTTCTGAATGCCACCCAGAGGGAGTTTTCCAGTTAACCTTGATGCAGATTCCTGCTGCCCAGAAAGCAGGATGGTACACAGAGTCCCTGTCCTTCAGGAACTGTAGTGAGCTGTGTGTTGGATGGGGAACAGGAGCAGATAAAAACATTTGACATGGTATATGAACATGTGTTCTCTGTTCATGTGTCAAATGCTTGTACATCAAATTTCAGCCATGCAGGGCCACAGATGCCCACATCCCTTTAAAGCTGTTTGATTCCAACTGAAGAGAGGGTATAATGTCCTCTGAAATTATGTATTTCAGTGTGTAATGATACTACCTAATGATAAATGTGCAGATGATGTTGAGAAACACTGACCTTTTTAGGTGGGTTTTTTCAGTGTGTTGTACTAAAATTTTTCCAGTGATGCACAAACCTTTTTCTGAAGCCCAGGAAGAAAATAGTTCACTTAAAGGTGTTGCATTCGCTTCTGTAATCTTGATTATGCCTTTAGTTAAATAGAGACCTAACTCAGTCTGATATTTAATCAAAAAGATAACCCTCTCATCTAGTTTCTTCGTGAAAAATCTCAGTGTCTGCATTTTTAATATCACTGGTTTAATTTTGAGCTAATGCTGAATTTCGTGTCAGCAGAACACTGATAACAGTGATCTTAAACTAAAGCAGTGATACAGTACTGTCAGTTAAATGAATATTTCATTTTAATATCTGATTTGATATTGATGATGCATTACTCTAAAGGTCTAGGACATATTTGATAGTCAAGAAAAGAAAAAGGATAAAAGACCCTTGTGCAAATGGGGTTTGGGTCAGTCATGCTTGACAAGCACAAAAGCATTTGACTTTTTTTGACCTTTTTAGAAATATGGTTTTCTGAAGAAACGAGATGACTCAATTACTCTTTATAGCAGGCAATAAGGAATTGTGCCGGTGACCATGAACTTGTGATTTGATCCCAGTCTGTGTTTTCAGAGGTGCCAGGGCTCTCCAAGATCCCTCAGCTCCAGCACCACTCCTCTCTGCAGAGAGGTGTTGCACTGCATTTCCCACACCCAAGCAAATGTTTCCACATAAGGAAAAGAGTTTCATTTTACCTCTGAACTTAAAAAAGAAGACAGACCAAAACCTTTTCCATTTCTCTCATTGTAACTGGCTCAGTGCCAGCACAGAGAAACCTGTTGGACTTTTTAGCTGCTCCTCTGAAGTGTGGCTACTTCTATTGGGCAGCAAGCCAAATTATCCCTCCTTGATTGTTGTGTATTTGAGAACAAGCACAAAGCCCCTCAGTGCTTTTTGGGGTGTCTTAGCCAGGTGTAAGGGGTTTTTCCTACATCTGTGCAGGGNTTGTGTATTTGAGAACAAGCACAAAGCCCCTCAGTGCTTTTTGGGGTGTCTTTACCAGGTCTTTCCTACATCTGTGCAGGGCTTTTGTTTCTGCATCATTTGTTATTTTCTCTTTAATTAAAACCTTTTGCTTTTCAAAGCACACCGGATCAGCCCTCTCGCAAATATTACTTTAAGCCATTTCTGTGAGGTGCTGGACACCCTCAGAACTTGATAAAATCTTTGTGGGGCTCATTACTTGATAAAATCTTTGTGGGGCTGGCCTCATGAATGATTTTATCAGGGAGGAGTTCACCACCCAAGGGCAGCTTTATTTGCAAAGGCACTTTGGCAGGGGGAGTCCTAAGGCTTTGCTGGGTGCTGGGGTGGGTGCAGCACGGTGTGTCCCTGCCTTGCTCTACTGGTGCAATTCTCTTTTTTCAGGAAAAGCCCCTCATTTCCTGCGTTTGCAGAACGTGGAGGTGAACGTGGGGCAGAACGCCACCTTCCAGTGCATCGCCGGGGGAAAGTGGTCACAGCACGACAAGCTCTGGCTCCAGGTAAAGCAATGCCCTGCTGGCTTTTTTGTGTTTAGCTGGAGGCTTTCTTTGCTTTTGCAAGTGAATTAAAGAGGTAAAGATTGGTGGTGGTGAGGCAGAATATTTTCATCAACATCCTTGGTCCTTAAATCACTTCTAGGTGAGAGTTTGAGGTGACCAAGTGTAGGACAAGGGAATGCAGGTGACCCTGCCCCTGATAAGTAACAGCTGTGTTAATTTACCAATACAGCCTCACCCCAATGAGTAACAGCTATAGCCAGTAAAGATAGGTGTGATAAAAGGGAGTGGTTAGCTGGTGAGGGGAATCATGAAGCAGGATCCTGGGGAGAGATAATCCCTACTGTGAGGTCACTCTGGGTCTAAAGTCAGAGCCTGTTTTTGGAACCTGCAGTCACAGTCTGCACACTGATCCCTGCAGTCCCAGTCTAGCTGGGTAACAGCCTGTAGTCAGCATCTGCACCCCAATCCCTGCAGTCAGAGTTCAGCAGGAAATAACCAGCAGGCAGAGGCTGCAAGGGAAACCCAGTCAGAGGCTGCAAGGAGCTGCTGCAGGCAGAGTCAGTGAATGGTTGGAGTCAGGATGGCTGAGCTGTAAAGAGGAATAAACCAGAACCCTTTTTGGGTTGTGACAGACAAGAAGTTTGTGTCTCAGCTCATTTCTACCCTCTAACAAGAGGGCTGCTGCAACAACAAAGCATGGAATTAGGAGACAGAAAAAGGAAAAAATGGTTAATGACAGCAAAATTCAGGTTTCAAACAAATGCCCGTGTACCTGTAAACACTCAGCCACAAAGCAAAAGAGAGAGGAACAGTTCTCTTCTGCTAAATTATGCCATCTGCTTTCCTTTCACCCTCTAAAAATGTTCCCAACCTGGAGTCAGTGGTCAGGAAATCTGAAGGAAGGAAATCTCCAAGATCTGAAATTACTTATCTGGTTGATTAAAATAGGCAAACCCAGTTTGCACTCAGTTCTTATTGCACTCAGTTCTTATTGCTCCCAGTTTCCCTTGGCTGTGTTGACAGCAGATTTGGTCTTGTTCCCTTTAGTCACTCACTAAAAGACCAAAACATTCCCTCCTTGGATGTCTTATTTGCAGCCTACTGATCAAACTTGCCTGGATCCTGTTCTGGTGGGTGCAGAAAAACCTTGGGAATTCATGGTCAATGTTAGAGCTGGAAATGGAACAGACACCAGCCCCAACATCAGCATGTGGGCTGTGTGTTTCCCAGTGAAGCACACAATAATTTCTCCTGCCCCTTGAATTTCTCTGATATGTGGACTCCCAGCATTACCATTCCAGAAGCTTTTAAAATTGTTGAGTTCTTAAATGTTTAACTCCTAAACAAGTCAAGAAGATTCTTATTGCACATACATGGGGCTAACATAATTTGGAGAACACTAAAGCCAGTCTAAAAGTTTTATTCTCAGCTTGGACTGATGTGACTGGGGGTTTCATCACCCCATAGTTGCAACATCTGGGGCAGACAGGCAGGGCCTTTGTAGTCAAAAAATTACCAGATTTTACAAAATTTTATAATTGACTTAAGGCATTTTAATAAAATTTAAAAATAACATTTTCAAATCTAGTTTAAATCAAGGAATTGGCTTATCTAGTCATATAAAATAAAATTAGTACTGGTAAAAAGGCTTAAGTTGATGAGGTATGTAGTTGGCATTATATAAAAATGATTTGACATGCCGTAACTGTGCTCTCATCACAGCTGTTCTCCTAAAAATTACCTTTTTTGGCTTAAATTTATTTACCTATGGTGTACATCTAGCACCCACTGAGATATATTTTTGACTTTTTGTCTCTTTTGGGTTCTTTCATAAAAATATTTCCCCAGTTACAATTAGTTGTGTATAAAAACAATTCTGACCTGCAGCAATATGAACCTTTCCCTGTGAGAAGCAGTTTGGGGAGGAAAGAATTGCTGTTGTTAATGAAAACCTGCTTGCCATTCTCTAAAACTGCAACATTTAATGAAAATAGCCTTGGAAACACCCCTAAAAACTGTTCAGTGGAAACTGCCAAAAGAGCAATGTGCTTTCCTTTGAAATTCCTAATAAACTGGACAAATGAGCAAGTTGGGGTGTTTATACTGTGGAGAACAATTTCTGGCTAATTCTTCGTCTGTCCCTTTTCCAGTTGGAAAAATGTGCTCTGGCATCGGTAGAGAGGTTTATTGGGGAATGCTGGATATACAAGGATGTCTGCTCATCCAACCAATTTATTTAAATGGATCCAGAATCAGAGTTTGCATCTGGAAAGGCCAAATTTACAGAATCTGTTCATTTGTAGTGTTTTCCCAGGTGAACACAAAGCCTTCAGCTGTTGTATTTTCACATCAAAGTTGGGCCTCTAAATTACACTGTGCACAGGCCACTATGCAGCCTTTGCAGGAACTAATCTTAGAGTCAGAGAATGTCCTGAGCTGGGAGGGACCCACAGGATCCCGCAGGGCAGCCCCTGTCCCTGCACAGACACCCCAACAACCCCACCCTGGGCATCCCTGGCAGCGCTGCCCAAACGCTCCTGGAGCTCTGGCAGCCTCGGGGCTGGGACCATTCCCTGGGGAGCCTGGGCACTGCCAGCACCAAATGGGGAAGAACCTTGCCCTGAGATCCAGCCTGACCCTCCCTGGCACAGCTCCAGCCATTCCCTGGCTCCTGTTCTGTCAGATCTGAGCTGCCCCTCAGGATGAGCTGCAGCCCCTGATGGGATCTGACATCAGTCTCCTCTTTCCTACTCTGACCGAGCCAAGTGTCCTCTCCTCAGTGTCCTGCCCCTCATATGGGTTCCCTTCCAGACTCTTTACCCTCTTTGTATTTCTAGAACACACCAACAGCCAGATATATCTCAAATATGAAATAGAAATTCAAACTTAAATATATCATAGAATCACAGGTTTGGGTTGAAAGAGACTTCAAAATCAATCCAATCCCACACCTCTGCCATGGTCAGGGACACCTTCCACTCTCCCAGGGTGCTCCAGCCCTGTCCAACCTGGCCTTGGACACTTCCAGGCATCCAGAGGCAGCCACGGCTTCTCTGGGCCTCCTGTGCCAGGGCCTCACCACCCTCACCCATGTATAAGAATATTTAGGGCCCAGCTCACACAGCCTTGTGAATTTCCTGAGAGAATGGCTGAATCCTTCTCTGGAAAAGCTGTGCTTGTACAAAACCTCTCCCAGCAACGTGAACATGGAGCTCTGACCTGTGTCAAGCACCCCAAGGAGTGAATTGGGGATTATTGCATGGATATGCACCAAGGCGTAACCTGCCTGTCTCGATGTCTTGGTTTAGAAAGACAGATGTCCACCAGGGAAAGCTGGAGCTTCCCTTGGAATGGAGAATGTAAGCCCCCTCCCTCCAAATTATTATAATTTTGCCGTTAGGGCAAAATTTCAGGCAAAGATATGGCAATA
>VWYP01019725.1:0-11716 GCA_013400435.1 Pycnonotus jocosus
AGAGGTAAAAAGCGTTATCTCTGATGTTGCTTCATCCCCCAAGAAGTTAAAGAAAAATATATGATCAGGATAATATGATAATTTAGAATAATCTCATTCACTGGCCTTGTGCTCTAGGAAGCTTGTAGGAATTTGTCACTGGCACAAGGGGTACGAGGTGAAGGTGAGACAGAGGAGAGTGTGCCTTGCAGGAAGGAATTGGTTTAGATATTTGTTAAAAACATTACTTTTATGACAACTGGAGAAGACTAAAATGAAATCTGACCAGGAGAAACTCGGAGTGAACTACCTAGTTACTGCAGAACTGGGAAGTAATTCTGATTCTATTCAAGTGGTCAAGATCTGCTGATGTGTTTAAAGAACTTTTTTAAAAGAAATTAATGCATCTGTGTAAAATGCACCACCACATCTGAGTTACAACAGTTATTTTTCAAAGCAGACAGATGCTCACAACAAAGGAGAGCAGTTTTTCTTTGGCTTAGAACAGATGTTGAAACATTCGTTTTCTTGGGATGGTTGTAGAAGATGGGAGTATGGACAAGTTTGCTATAGTAGGAACTTTCAAGAGTCAGGAAAAAAGTGTGAACCATAGTTACTGAAACTTTCGGATACATTGAGCAACATCTCTATGTAATTAGCACAAAACATAATAAGCATAATAGGCATAATAAGCATAATAAGAAAGGAGTTTGGTTTCAAAGACAAGAAATATCTGAAGCCAGGCTGCTGTATTTACCAGGACCCAGTATTCCATCCCAACCAGTTAGAGAAACAAGACAAGATAGAGGTTAATTTCATTATGTTTGAGATGTAAGAGTGGTTCTATTTCCAATTTTGTGCCAAGGATCAATTAGAGAGACCCCTGCTTATTGGACTTAGACAGATTTTAAGAGTCATCTAGGGCTCACATGGAACCAGGGGAACAGCTAGTTTGTGGATCTAAGTTGAATAACTGATTTTCAAAGTGGTGTAGAGATCCATAATACAGAAGCACAGCTGATGATAGAAGTTAATATTCATAGATTCTGAAAAAAAAGGAGCGGGTTGTTCTCTTTTTTTGAGAGCAGGATATTTCAGTATGATGTGGATTCAGCCTCTTCATTCTCTTCATACTCTTTTACTAGCAAATATTGACCCTAATAAGGAAGGTTGAATGAGAGAATAAGACCTCAAAATTCACTGCCTTCTGGTGTTTCTATAATATTGAAGTCCAATTAGATCATATTCCCTCTCTCTTTTCTTTCTCCTAAAACAGTCTATGCTGTTTTTCTTCTTTTTTTTCTGTCTTAATTGTAAACCAAATCTGATTGATAATGTGTTTCCCGTAAGTGATAAAAAGTGTTAAGGAAATTTGTGAGTAGCTTTATCTGCTTTTTCTGGTAGATCTCCTAGAGCATTTCTTATGATGCTTTGTTCCAGCAGTCACATCCATTGACGGGTAACTAACGGAATACAGGCAAAAGTAAATTATCTAAACTTCTACTTCTGTTTCCATGGGGGATGGAAATTACCTTTGCTATGTGTTTCCCTTCTGAAAGAAGGGAATAATGAGTGTAAGGCAGACACTCAAAGATGTTTTTTCAGAGTGAATGATGTATTTTATCACTTATTGCTGCTGTGAAGTATGGTGCAGTGGCTTTATGCCTGTGCCTTCCATACAGCATTCCACTGGTTTGCAGATGTTCCTACTTGCTTTTTGGAAAGGTAAGTTATAATTTTTTTTCTGAGCTAAATCAAATTTAAGCGTTTTGTGAATAAAAAACTGCAGATGTTATAGAGAATCACTTTCAGACACATTCCTGGGCTATTATCTTTTAGCAAAACTCTTCTTGTTTCATTTACGTGTTGTTGGGAGGGGTGGGTATTCAGCCCCCTCAAGAAAAATACATGATGCCATGTAAGCCTAGGGTGGATATTGGTCTCATCTGGCAGATGCACTGAGTATGGCTTGAAGGGCATGTTTCTAGGCATGTATACATGGGGAGAGTGAATGAAAAAGACTCATAGGCAATAAAGCAAAAGGCAATAAAGCAAACATCACCTACAGTATTAGCTACAAACTTACCATGCAATAAGTGGATCATCCTCACCTTAATTTGTTTTCCTGCCATTTAATACATTTCTAGCTGAATCACTGCAAATAAACAGAGAATATATCTTTTTAATCTTTCTGGTTGAGCTAATCTTTAGGGAGATTCCTGTTTGTTTGTTTGTGGGGTTTTTTTTTTCTAATTAGTCTCACAGGATGCCATGGTCTATGAAAAAAATCTTAGCAGTATTTCTAATTCCACCATTTTTTTCCTGATATGTCAAGATGGAAAAATATCAGAATCCACCCCCTAGATTTTCATTCATTGAAGTTGTTATGTGTTTGCAGGATAGATGGACCCAAGCCCAAGCCAGGGCTCTAAGCCCAAACTCCTGCCTAAGCCTTCATCCCGAAGGACAGACACACAAGTTGTATTGTCCCAAATGCTGAGCTCTCCTGTGTGTGCATGGCCATCTCAAAGGCCTGGCAAAACTCAGCTTGGCCAGAGAGTGCCAAAGCAGGACCATGTTGGGCAGGGGTTGTCACACTGTCTTAAGAAAGCTTTTGCTTTTGAGATTCTCTACATGTTGCTGCTTTGAGGGGTGAAAAGGAGTGACTAGGACTGGTTCTGTGTTTACTTCAGAGCTCATACTGTTCTAGCCTCAAAAATACAGATGCTGTTGGGCTCACATATTTCCGATGTGAGCTTCTGGAGGCAGGTCCTCCTTCAGGAGTACTTAAGTCTGAGATAATCTCAAAGCAAAATCCTGCTGCCAGGACTCTGATGATATTTGTAGGTGTTCCTGTCCATACACAGCCTCTCAGGGCTTCCCCCAGCTGCCCATGTCACCCCCCTGGAACCATCATCACCTGCCCCAGAAACAGCACAGCAGGGTTGGACTCCGGCTCCCCACATCCCTGTCCTTCCTGGCCATGGGCCCCACCAAGTCTGGCCCACATCTTTGTCCCCAGGGAGGTGCCCAGTGCCTGGGACTGAGGCTGCCTTTGCAAAGCAATGGATGCTGAGAGCTGCAGCTGCAGGGCAAAGTTGTCAGTGGACTTCACAGAAAGACATGACTCTCGTGAGTGACAGCTGTCCAAGCAAATCCTCCAAGCTCTCAGGATAAGCCTGAGTACTCTGGCATAAACCAAATCACGCAGTGGTTTTGTGTCTAGTAAATTTACTTTGTACTGGGAGAAATGCTGGGCTGGTAAGAAAAGGACTTCTCGATGCCTTGGGAAGGCTGACCTGAAAAAGAGACTGGGCAGAGCCAGAGAATAAAGTAGATATTTATTGAAAGGCCTTTAAGGATACACCATGGGCAGGACAAGAGCCTGACATGGGCTACACCCAAGGTGGACTTAGAATGGCCACAAAATGGACAACCAGTCACGAGGTGTTTAATTTTTGTAAGTTTTGGTCCATTTGGTTATTGGGGTTTAATTGTCCAATTACAACTTTAGGTTGTGAGGTTCCATCCTTCTTGTTCCTCCCTTCAGTCCACCGTTTATGCTTTTGGGCTTGAAAGTTGTCCTTGGTCCTCAGCAGGAAAAGGATTTGTTTTGTCTCCCTACTCTGTGAAGAGAGCTTACTAGCACTTAATGTGAGGCTCAGAACTACACACCTAGGCAGCACAGAATCTGAAAAACATGAAAACTAAAACTTAAGGAATCATTCGAAATAACCTGTGCCCTGGAGAGCGTCCTGAGAATCAATGACCAAGCAAGCTGTCAGGCTGTTCAGGCATTGAACCACTTTCAGTGTTGTTCTGAGCACTAAAACTGCAGTGATAGTGTGAAAAGCGCAGAAATAGCAGAACAGAGAATGGTGCTTAGGCAGGAAGAGAGGGAAGAAGAAGAGGGTGAGGAGGACTCAAGTTTAGGTAGAGTGTGGATCCATGAATGTATGTGGGAGGAGGATTTCTGTAAGTCAAAGACATGCATCTAACTAACCAGGAGATTTGAAAAGCTTCAGGCTCAGAAGCATCTGAATTACTGTTTCTCAGACTATTTGAGAATAATTTATAAGATTATATATCCACAATCACTTATTTTAGCAAAATGTCCCACTCCAGCAGAATTGTTTCATCTGCAAATCTACTGCTATAAGTCAAACTACTGAAACATGTGGAATGAGGCTCTTCTCAAATTAAATAAACAACACTCATAGTAAATCATGAGAGGAGTAAATATTTTCTCTCTTTATTGCCTTGAAGCACAAGACCAGAAGCAAGATGTACAAATATTTAATACAACTTATAAATAAATTACACCGGCAAAAACTAAACACCAGACCTAGGCAGGGGTGATTTCACTGTGCAAAAACCCACTGAATTTTGCCATGCTCTCGCCTTTTACTGCATAAGTAAAGGTCTGCTTTTCATATCTTGTTTTCTTTCAACTTTGAACAGAGTTATCAAGGCTTCAGAGGACAGATAAAATTGACAGAAATGTTTCTGTCTTCCATCCTCTCCTCCCTAATGTCCTAAGGAAAAAAATTAAGAATCTGGCAGAAGAACCAATTGATCTGTAACAACATCATTATTACTCAGGAAAATCCCTTGCCCTTGAGACAAAGGGCAAGTGCATGAAATGAAATGCTATTACTTAGTTTAGCATACTAGAATAGCAAGATCCTTGATAAGTACAGGTAGCACCATAAACCTCAAATAAAATTTTGGGTTCTTTTTAATTTTCTTATTTCCCCCTTTTTAATTGAGAATTAAGAGTTTCTCCCCCCACCCCCCCCCGCCAAATCTTTGTTCCCAGAGACTGCAAGCTCATGTTGTCTTTTACAACTATTTCAAGTGTGCCCCTCCTCTTCTCAGAGGCAGGGCAGCCCTGGCATCATGGCCACAGAGTTTGTTCTCAGATGACATGCACCACAAAAGCACATTTGTAGATCATGGCAATGATCAGATTTACCAAAGACACATTTGCAGCACTCACACGGAACCGTGATGCCTAAAACTGGAAAGACGAGTTAATATTTGCATGAGCAGTTTAAAAGAGTGTATTCACAATGGAGAGTGATATCCCCAAAATATCAATGAAAATGTTCAGAATTTAAACAGGTACTACACCATGGTGATATGTTCACTATTTTGAACCAGTTTCACACAGAATTTTTGTCTTCACTTAGGTCACCAAATCTGCGTGACCTTTTAAACTGCAGGGACTCATCACCTCTATTGTAGTGGATGTTTATTTTCATGGGTTTTTAACAGCTACTTTCTATTAATAACTATATATCCATGGCATCAAATCTGACTGCAGATCTAGGGCTGGGCAGGATTTCACACACAGCAGTTGGGCTGGCAAGGAAAAACAGCAACTCCAGTTGATATGGCCTCTGTGCTTTGGAAGTCCCCTGTTTCCAGGAACCTGGTGTGTCCAAAGTTCCCAACTTTATTCTGAAATAATTTCTGACTCATGAATGCCTTTTGGAGGAGCAATAATGAAAAAAAAAAAAATCTAAAAAATTACAAGAGTGCAAATGCAGGAAGTTCTCTAGGTCATCAACACACATGACAGTAGGGGGTCTGCTCTTACTAGAACATTAACTTTTTTATGGCCAGCTCCTGAATTTCAGCTTCTGAAGGAAGATATGGAAAATTAATTGGTATTTTTATATACTTCAATGTTTTGTCTAATTTTGTTCTGATGGCAGCTCACAGTATGACCTTCTCCCCATCCCTGACCATTCAAGGTCAGGCTGGACAGGGCTCTGAGCAACATTTCTCGTTGAAGACCTGCTGGAACAAGTCCAGAGGAGGGCTAGGAACACGATCAGAGGGCTGGAGCAGCTCTCCTATGGAGGCAGGCTGAGTTGGGGTTGTTCAGTCTGGAGAAAAGAAGGCACCAGGGAGACCTTAAAGACCTTCCAGCACCTAAAAGGGAGCCTGCACAAGAATTGGAGAGGGATTTTTTTCAGGGATATGCAGTGATAGGATAAGAGGTAACGACTTTAAACTGAAAGAGGGAAGATTTAGATTAGATATCAGGATAAAATTAATTATTGTTAGTGTGTTGAGGCACTGTAACAGGTTGCACAGAGAAGCTGTGGATGCCCAGTCCAAAGTGTTCAAGGTGGATGGGACTTTGAGCAAACAGATATGTTGAAAATGTCCCTGTCCATGACAGGGATGATTATTATTATTAATAATTATTAATATTTTTAACAGAGCTGACAGCAGTATCATTACTGCTAGTGGTTTTTTTCTCTTGGGTTTCAAAATGTTTCACTGAGGAAGACTGTGTTGTTTTCCAGATGGGGGAAATGATATACAGAGAAGGAAGTGACTTGGCTAATTTTGGAACTTACATTTTAACTAATTATATTTAAAAGACTATTTTTTCTTTAATTTTACTCACAAATATTTTTTCTCACATTTACAGGGAGAAGTGTTAGAAAAAAAATCCTAGTACAAGACTGATTGCTGTGGCCTGGGTTTCGTTTGATTAAATTATTTCATAAATATGAAAATACATCTAAATAAGGGTTAAATTTAAGTCAACAAAACAAAAACAGCTTGCACATAGACACATAATTTTGTATTTTGGTCTACAAGACTAGATTTAGCTTTTAGGTAGTCTCAAGTTTCATTCCTGGTAAGTTAGATTATCTAAATTGATTTTTGCCTCCAGCACTCATGATTGCAAATCAGCTCTGACCAGACCTGACCAAAATATTATTCTTATCAAATTTCTCTAAGTGAAGAATTATAACTTTGATAGCCTCAGCCCTAATTCCTAGAAAAGGCTGTTACTATCAGGAAACCTGCACTCATTTAGTGTACATTACTGAAAAGGATTTGTCAAGAGGCCAAAAGCTTGAGAAGCAGCTCCTGTGACACAGAGGCTGTGATCTGAGATAAAGTGCCAGGGCTCAGCAGAGCAGACTCCTGTGTGCAGCTTTCTCCTCTCCTCCAGTGCCTTCTGCAAAGGACACTTAACAGGGCAAGAGCTGTTGGGGGACAGACCTTGTGTCATACTTCATGTCAGTCACAAGCAGGTTTTGAAGGCTTGATACTTTCCCTGCTCAAGCAGGAACGACTGAGAATCCCTTTTGACTGGCTGAAAGAAAGAAAAGGAAGGTAAGATAAATCAGCTGTAGGATCAGAAAGCAGCTTGCGCTCTTTTAGAAGGCTTAATATTTTTCAGCTACCTTGAATGACTGCTCACAATTCCCACTGAAATTGCAGGACATGCATCCCCAAAAAATCAGCCCTTCCTCTGCCCTTGCAGTTGTGTGCACCGCGTATTTGGCCTCTCCAGCTGACAAAATCTTGACACTTTTATTTGAAATAAGTTTCAGTCTTGCCATCCTCCATACTGAGGAATATTTCAGTAGCATATTACAAAAATCTCCCACCTTTTCAATTCAATTTTAAGGCTGCCTTGTGCTTTTCCAAGAGATGGAAGTTGGCAACAGAAACTCAGGAAATTAATGAAAGTACAGACTGTGCTTCTCTAGAGCTGGCATTAGGCACAGAGAGCTTCCTGGATACAGGAGTGCAGTTGGTACCTTAGCTATCGCTGTGCTGAGGGTTTATTAGCTGATTCAGCTTGGCAGGGATGTGATCATAATCAGAAGAGACCTGAGAACTGTTTCAGAGAATGAGGCAGAGCTGCAATTACGCTGCATTTGTGGTAGAGAGTCACTGTTCTTGGATTTTGGTGTATGACAGGTTGATGCCGGTGAGATCAAGTCTGTGCAGGGCGGAGATGTGGAAGCTGTGTGAGTACCCACGGAACACAGCTCTCTCTGAGAGGGAGGACAGGACAGCCTGCTCTGGGGATAGCAGTGCCTGGTCAGAAGCATGATGATACACTGCAGAGGCACAGGACTGCATAGAGATCTGTCAGCTGGAGAGGACAGCATGCAAAAATGACCACTGTGCTTGAAAACATATTGATCATTTATTTACAGCAGAGAGTTCAGTGATCTCCATTGAACAAATGTATATTGATGACTGTCCAGAAGACCTGTTACTTTAACAAAATGTGTATGGTTTGCTTTGAGCTGTGCTGCGTGCTGTTCAGAAAGGAGCTGCATGGATTTATATCGGGACATGGTGAGTAGTGACTGAGATCCAGCAAGAGAAGAGTTTCCCCAGCAGCCACTTTCCCTGTGCTGCTCAGCTTTCAGAATCCAGTCATGTGTTTCTGCCAGGTCCTGCCTAACCAACCTGATTTTTTTTATGACCAGGTGACCTGCCTGGTGCGTGAAGGGAAGCCTGTGGATATTTTCCACCTGAACTTCAGCAAAGACTTTGACAACATCCCCCATAGCACACACCTGAAACATCTGCCAGCCCACAGCTTTGCCGGGTTAAGAACTGGCTGGGTGGTTGGGTCCAAGGAGTGGAGATGAATGGTGCCATGTCCAGTTGGCAGCCAGTCACCAGTGGTGTCCCCAGGGATCAGTGTAGGGGCCAGACCTGTTTGATATATTCATGGATGACCTAGACAAGGGGATTGAGCCTACCATGAGCAGATTTGCCAATGAAACTATGTTGTGGGGAGTGTTGATCTGCTGGAGGATAGGGTGGCTCTGCAGAGGTGTAGGAGAAGGGAATCCAGGTGACCTCCCCCTGATAAGTAAGAGCTATGTTAATTACCCAATACAACCTCACCTCTGACGAGTCACAGCTATATCCAAGAAAGATAAGTGTGATAAAAGGGAGTGGGTTAGCTGGTGAGAGAGAGAATCATGAAGAGGAACAATCCTGGGGAGAGAATCACTGCTGTGAGGTCAGCCTGGGTCTGCAGTCAGAGGCTGCAAGGGAAGGAGCTTGCTGCAGCCAGAGTCAGTGAATAGTTGGAGTTAGGATGGCTGAGCTGTAAAGAGGAATAAACCAGGACCCTTTTCATGCTCTAATAAACAAGAAGTCAGTGTCTTGGCTTGTTTCTACCCTCTAACAAGAGGGCTACTGCAACACAGAGGGATCTGGACAGGCTGGATAAATGTCTGAGTCCAACAGTATGAAGTTTAACAAAACCTGAGTGGCAGGTCCTGCACCTTGGCCACAACAACCCCCTGCAGTGCTACAGGCTGGAGACAGATTAGCTGGACAGTAATGGAAGGGACCTGGGGGTATTGGTTGGCAACAGACTGAACAATGAGCCACATGTGCCCACTTGGCCAAGAAGGCCAATGGCATCCTGGCCTGTGTCAGGAATGGTGTGGCCAGCAGGAGCAGGGAGGTCATTCTTCCTCTGTCCTTGGCACTGGTGAGGCCACACCTTGAGTATTGTGTCCAGTGCTAGGACTCCAATTTAGGAAGGATGTGATGATGCGGGAGAATGTCCAGAGAAAGGCTACAAGACTGGTGAAGGGTTTAGAACACAAGCCTAATGAGGAACAGGTGAGGGAGCTTGGATTATTTAGACTAAAGAAAGGGAAGCACAGGGAAAACCTTATTTCTCCTTACAACTGTGCTTAAGGAGGCTGTAGCCAGGTTGGGATCAGCCTCCTCTCCTGGGAAACCAGCAACAGTACAAGAGGAGACAGTCTTAAGCTGTGCCAGGGAAGTTTTAGGTTGGGCATTAGAAAGAAGTTATTCACAGAAAGGGTGATTAGACATTGGAATTGGCTGACCAGGGGAGTGTTTAACTCTGGATGTGACACTCAGTGCCACAGTCTAGTTGACACAGGGTTGTTAGGCTGGACTTTATGATTTGAACGGTCTTTTCTGACCTAGTTGATCCTGTCAGGAGCCTGGCACTACAGGGCAAATGCAGTTCTGCCTCAGTGGAGTAATTTGCTGTGAGCACTGAAATCTTGTTAAAAGTCTGCTGAGTCTTTGGGTATTAAACTAGTATTAAAGAGCAACAGATATTGACAAACATCTGGATTTAAACATTCAGTTCACTTTTCAGAGGAAATGTTTATGTTTAACAGTTGTTAATCAAACAAACACATGGCCTTAAGGTTCCTCTTCAAGCTTAGGAACCAAGGGCCTTCTCCTGATATTTTATTCTTCCTATTCCAGGGAATTTCAGCACAAATATAAGAGCATAATAAGTGAAAACTACAAGTAAAATAGTAGAAAGAGAGAGAGGAAAAATGTCATCCAATGACTTCAGAATGTAGTAATAATTCAGAATTTAATAATAATGGTTGCAGTAGCAAGCAATAGGCATAGTATAGTCTCTTTTCCTTAATTATATTGGCAGCAGGTATGTGTGAATTTCATTCTTATTTCTTTGTAATCTCTGAATTTTTCTGATGTATATAATTCAATATTTAGCTTTTTCTTGTCAATGGTGCTTTGAAAATCACGCTAGTTTCGATCTCAGGCTTTGAGGTACACGATCTGGCTAGCTCCCTTTGGCTGCTGCAGGATTTGAAAATGTGTATCCAGGCCACCTGTGAGGATTTCATCTGTCTGACATTACTGCAACATGGTTTCCCTATGACTTTATAGAGTGATTGGGCACAGTCAAAGCAGCAATCCTGAAAAAGGCAAAGGCAGTTTGGAAACATTACAGCTTCTGACTATGAAGCTGTAGATTTCCTCAGTGTTAGAACATGAGGTAATTATTCCCTGGTTACACCTGGAAACATTTGAAACTCTAAGCTCACTAGTGTAAAAATACTCATGAAAATAAAACTTAATTTTACCTGCCCCCTTGCAGTTCAATACTGGTTATTTACATAAGTTATCCAAGAAAAGAAAAAAGGGGGGAAAAAAATCCATTGTGTTAATTTAGGCTCCGACTTAGACCTTCTGACATCCATAAGAGACTCTAGTGTTTGGAAATAAAAAGTAAGTTCTCTGTTTTCTTGCAAAAAATGTAGGTGCTTTCAATACCGTTCTATTGAATGGCAAAGAAGCTGAGATGGAAAACCTGTGCTAAGTTTTGCGCTTTTACCTGAAGTCAGATGAATTCCTGGAGTACTTCACCTGTGACAATCTGAATTACACACAAGTAATTTAATGAATTGTCATGTTTGACTTTAAGAATCAAAACTGACTTATAGCTTAACATTTCTGTTTTAATTTTGATGGGATGTTAGTATTATATAGTAATTGTTTTAAAGAAAATACACATTTTCATGTTGGAATAGAAAATTTTCTGGGAAAATTCTCCCCAGCTAAATTTTGGATTTACATTTGAAGCATCCATTTTTCATTTTTGAGAATGAAAAAATTTTACATATGCATTTTTTAATTATGTTTAAAAATAAATTGTTTATGTCAATATCAGTAAACTAGATGTCTCTCAAATTCACCTCTATCCTTTTCTCAGCCAAAGAAATTTTTTTTTCATTAAATATGCAGGAGAGGAAATTTGTATCTTCAAATCATTCAACAGCAGAAACAGTGTGAAGATTTGTTTCCTGTAGCTTGAAAGTAATAGTAGCATTCAAAATCAGAATTAGAAGAGCAGAAATAATGACCTTGTTTTCTAGCCATGGCTGACTAGCTTTTTGAGAGGCATTCATCTCAGGAAGCTAAAACTTGGTTCCTATTACAAGCAATAGCACTAGAATTTCTTTCCTTTTAACACCCTGAATATAGAGCTTTTTGTATTTTATTCAGCATATGCTCAGGAAGAACAGCATAGGACTGCATTAGTCACATAAAATGCACTCAAAGCTATCTTGCCCACTGAAATACTTGTCTCAGGAGTTGAATTTTAGGTAGGCGTTCTATTCTTTCTGTAATAGCCAAGAAT